>JAPYZR010004582.1:0-22066 GCA_030522945.1 Trichopria nigra | reverse complement strand
AATAGCAAAAAGACCGATCGGAATACGTTAACTTGAACGTAAATAATTAAAATTCAAAGAAATCGAGGTAGTAACGTGGGTTACTACCGTGACTCAAAGAGTTAAAGTAAATAACGTAGTATTTTAGATTAAAAATAACTTTCGACATTATATGTTACAACTATTGTTTAACCAGTAGACTGCTGTCAGGGTTTGAACAAATTCAATCTCCGCAAAATATCCCTAAATATTATGCATATATATATATCTCAAGTATGAAAGAAGTATTCATACTTCATACAAAGAAGTATTCTACATATTTAATTCATTCATGAGACAATTTCTTTCTCACTTATCACAGTATGCTAATTATAATTAAGTAGAATTTGTTAGAGCATACTTGTGTGTATTATGTCAAAATCATTATTAAACCAATAATCGTAAATTTAAAATAAGAATAACGTCGTCACAAAAATGATCAAGAATTTAAATAAATATATTTTTTGGTGTGACAGTTGTTTGCAAAGCAGTTAGATATTTATTTTTTAAGGAAAGTTTGAACATTAAGAGCGTTTAAAAAATAATAATTTTAATGTTAGGTTTCGGCAAATCTATTTCGAACGTTGCCACCTAGTGACAATCCCGACTTTGACCCGGAGGAAGACGACCCTACCCTGGAAGCGAGTTGGCCGCATCTTCAACTGGTCTACGAATTCTTTCTTCGCTTTCTCGAGTCCACACAATTCCAACCTGGTTTCGGGAAAAAAGTCATCGACCAAAAATTTGTTTTACAGGTACGATCCTTTAATAGAGTTGCAAACTTTACAGTTGACAGTAACGGCGTGTCACAATGGAGATATAATAAATTCCAAGATAAATTCTGAGCTGTATAGATTTACGTGTATACGATTGCGTACACGCACGCGGTAAAATTTATAAAATTGTAAATATTTCCGTATAGTCTGCCACACCATGACTGCAGTTTTAAAATGCTGCTATTTAAAGTTATTTCTCCATTGACACCTGACGCTTTATGCAATTATAGCTAGTTTTATGGTTTCGGCAATAAAAACAATGTAATGAAAGAAGGAATGAATTGAAAATGAATTGAAATGAATTAAATCCAACAGATGGGAATACGTTATTTAACTAATTCTCTGGCATAAATTAATTATTTTGGTATGGCCATACATTATAAAGAAAGAGTTGACAGAATCAAGTTTAAATCAATACCAGTAACCCCGACATTAAAAAAAAAAAATCAATGTAGTCCATGTTAATTTTGACATTTAACACACGTAAAGAATTTCCTTAAAAATTAAGATTTTTGAAATTTGCTACGTCCCCATCAATGATACGTGCCCGGTGTATACTGAAGTAAACAATACAAGATACTGAATAAAAATAGGCTATGAATTGGTACATTTATTTTTTACTTGAACTTTCAAACACCGATAAGAACTTATTGTTAAAAAATAATTTTTTTCTTCTGCTCAATTCTATATAACCAGTGCTCGATTTTCAAGAAAGTCAAGAAATGGTTGATTTCGTGAATTTAATAATTGCCCTAGTTATTGCAATTATCATATAATATGACAAGTAAAAATTTAACCATGTTTTTTTTTTTTTTTTTATTGAGTAATGTCCAGGAAACAAAATTTAATTTAGTATAAATGAGTCCTATATATACATACATACATTATCAATAATCGATTTAATCGAGCCGTTTTCTCATGTGCAGTTGTTAGAATTGTTCGACTCGGAGGATCCTAGAGAAAGGGATTTCTTGAAAACGGTCTTGCATCGTATATACGGAAAGTTCCTCGGCCTTCGAGCTTTCATACGCAAACAGATCAACAACACCTTTCTCAGGTAGGTGAATCGACGAGAATTTTTCTTGTCGGACTAACATTTACGAGTCATCGAAAAAACGTAAAATCGAAATAATTGTATTTCAGGTTTGTATACGAAACGGAGCACTTCAACGGTGTCGGTGAGCTTTTAGAAATATTGGGCAGCATTATCAATGGATTTGCTGTTCCCCTCAAATTGGAACACAAACAGTTTTTGGTCAAGGTTTGTATTTGTCGCGACGATGTATATAATGCGGTCGTTAATGTGACGTCATTGAGTACACGATCACTAGTTCAATAAAGAAATGTCAACTTGTCATTCATTTAAATGAAATACAAACGTATTTTCAGGTGCTGTTACCGTTGCATAAAGTGAAATGCTTGTCGTTGTACCACGCGCAGTTGACTTACTGCGTGGTGCAGTTCTTGGAGAAAGACAGTTCATTAACGGAAGCGGTGGTACGGGGGCTCTTAAAAGTCTGGCCTAAAACATGTAGCCAGAAAGAGGTGATGTTCCTGGGAGAAATCGAGGAGATGCTGGATGTCATAGAACCTAGCCAATTCTTGAAAATCCAAGAACCTCTTTTCAGGCAAATCGCGCGTTGCGTGTCGTCGCCGCACTTTCAGGTGAGTGTTAAAGATTTGAACGAACGTACAAAATAAAACTGCGGTTCCAGATCGTTAATTTGCGAAACGTTAGACGCGAGCAAGATTCGACGGATTACTCGAGTTACTCGATGCTTTCAGGTTGCCGAGAGAGCGCTGTACTTCTGGAACAATGAATACATAATGTCGTTGATCGAGGAGAACAATCATGTAATAATGGGAATAATGTTTCCGGCACTGTACAGAATAAGCAAGGAGCATTGGAATCAGACGATCGTGGCACTTGTTTATAATGTTCTCAAAACTTTTATGGAAATGAACAGCAAGCTCTTCGATGAACTTACTGCCAGTTATAAGTCTGAGAGGCTTTTTTTTTTTTTTTTTTTTTTTTTTTTTTTTTTTTTTTTTTTTTTTTTTTTTTTTTTTTTTTTTTTTTTTTTTTTTTTTTTTTTTTTTTTTTTTTATAGGCATTTATAGGCGTTGGAAGTTTTTGTCAGCAAAATAATCTTTAGTCAGGAAATAAAATTGCAGACAAATTTAGCTGACTGTAAAAAAGGCGTAAAAATCGGTTAATTTTATGCGGTACGTCTCTTTTTACTGATCGAGACTCGTTCTGTTTATACACGTACGAAGAATGGATAAACGTTAACAAATAGCCGAAATAATAATAGATTGAATTAAAAACTGGTTGAAAAGTATCGACAAATGCGAAAACCTTCGATTGGAAATTGTTAGAATGCCACGTGAATCGGCATAGAACGGGAAAGAATTACAATAATAATTGATAATCAACAAAAAATGTTATAAAGTGAACGTGAACGATGTCATATTATATTATATACTTTTACATAGAATTAAAAAATGTTTAAAGCCGGCAAAAGTTTATCTTCTACAAAACTAATTAAACTGCCAGTTTCGCAAATCATTACGTGCAGGTATATATTTATTTACCCCAATTGCTAAGATTTCTGATTTTGCAATTAGAGTCTGAACAGGCAATTTGAGCGTGGTTACCAGGACGAATAGTGAACGAATTGTGGTGTAAACGATCGCTAATGAACCATTATCACGAACCAGAAATCGACGATCGGACGAAATCGTTATTTGCGGAGACCACTGTCGTCAGGCAATGACCACTTCAAATTTTAAGGAACTGCCTTCGAAACATACTAATGATTAAACTTTGTACAAATCTCAATTTTTTATACCAACATTTAACTAAGAAAACACATTATAAGGGAAAATAAATTTCTATAATACAGGTAAAAGTTAAGGTGTAGCGATGAAAGTTCACTCGAAAACGATAAAAAAAAAAAAAAAGAAAAAACAAGAATCACTTGAAAAGAATGATAAGACGAAACATTACTGTATTGTAATAAAATAAACAGGATATTAATCGATAAACACGCGACCGCAATTTCGTATTTGAAAAGTGAAGTGACACATATATTTACCGTTATTATCCATTGATGTTGTTCATGTATCCTCCATTTGCGTGAATTTAAAAGTCGCAGATTTTTTGAACTGCGGAGTTTGAAATTCTTAGAAGATGACACACAATTCATATGATTGCCATCTCTAATCATAGAAGCGCGATAATGCCAAATTTATAGTAAATTTATAGGGAACAAAGTTAAAGTTTTAATATGTTTGGTTAGGCGTTGCATTGAAGAGTTGTGAAATCCCATTGTACTCCGTAAGGAAGAGAATTTGTCTTGTAGCATCGTTTATGTGATTACAGAAATAAATATTTACTTTTCTCGCTAAGCTGAAGATTGATAAGTAGTATATTAGTTATAATTATATACAGTATACCTGCTCCTCTCTGCTAGCTTAAAAGTTCCTGTTTCATATTTTTGTATTATAATTAGAATGATTCCTTTTTCTTTGGCGCATAATTAGTTTCCTAGACCACATTTCCTAATCTGAAATAGCGATAGTAAGTTAAGTCGAGTTCTTTTTTTGTGGTTTCTTAACTTATTTTATTCATCCATGAGAAATTAAATAAACTTAAAGACTTAACGGGTTTTAAGCTCATTAAATGTGTCTTACGAAAAATAATGACATGGTGGTTTTATTCAATATGGCAGATGATACTTACAGCATAGTACGATGATAATTGTGTCAACGTGGTGCGGTATTCTGAAAGTTCGATTGTAGGTAGCAATGAATGTATTCGCACTTTCATAAGTAAACGTTACTGACATAACCACTTTTTTGCAAGTACGGATATGCAAGACCAACATATGTAATGCACATGTGGTTGACCATACTTGACATTCGTACGGTGTTGTCGAATAAGTCTATATTAACTTTAATCGTATGTTTATTATATGTTTAAATCGATGTAGGATGTATAACAACAATTTAATATATTGCTGATACTAATTATATGTATTATATTGTAGTGCGTATTATATCTAGGTAAATAATCAGAGTTGACATAGTCTCGATGTATATTAGTATAAAAAAAATTAAAATTAAAAGTTTTGTCGACTAGTAGCCCATGTAGATTTTCAAAATAATTCTTTATTCGATGAATGGTACTTAACTGCCTTGCGTAGAAAGTATATACAGTGCTCTAACAGTTTA
Organism: Trichopria nigra; assembly: GCA_030522945.1. NCBI lineage: Eukaryota > Metazoa > Arthropoda > Insecta > Hymenoptera > Diapriidae > Trichopria > Trichopria nigra. The sequence continues at coordinate 17,036 of JAPYZR010004582.1, read as the reverse complement.
TCGGTTTACAGAGAGAAGAAGAGAGAAAAGGAGAGGGATGAACTGTGGAAGAGACTGACCGAACTGGAGATCAACACCGAGCGACGCCAAGGTTCTACGACTGCGTCTAATCCAGTTCCTGTCTCTACAACACCCACGTCACGAGCACGCCCCTGAGATGGTGAGATTGCGATTCCACTGAGTACACGAACACCACATTTCCAAAGTCGGCCAAGTACAAACACAAGACGAAATTGTTATGGAATGAGATATATTTCTTCTTTATTTGTCACGAAATTGAGGAGTTGAAAGTATATGTGTATCCTCGTCGTTCGCGCGAAAAGTCGGCAAAATATGTCCAGTACTATGAATAAATAACGCTAGTTAGGGCTAGTAAAGTCTTTCACTCGCAGAACGTGTTATGTGACTCCAATTATTTGCAAGGGCGCATCAACGGACTCCTTCATTCTCGGACGATAGAGGAGGGGGGGGGGGGGGGTTGTCAACGCGAAGGAATAGGCAGGACACTAGAAAACCTCGTACCAATCTTGCCAGGGATATTACCAAGTCCACTTGTGAAAAATACAAACCACAGGGGCCAAAATGTATCGTATTCAAAGCAGTTTAGTGCAATTCTTGAAAGTATTGTGTAGCCGTAACTTTTTTTAGCATGTTCGTAGTGGTGATTTTGAGAAATTAGATGTATTATTACTGGTACAACTACGAGTAGAATTTAACACTCGGCATGAAAATGTCAGTGCAATTGGCTGCAATACATTTCACCGAAAATGGCCGACAACAGAGTTACTATACTTTTAAAATCTATAATGAAAGTTATATTATTAGTTATCAGTTTTGGTTTCGGCATAACCAAAAACTGATTATTCAGGATTAGCGTACAATTTACCGTTGGTGAAGGTGGCACCAGTTGCGGATCGGCTTGTCAAATTTCGGTTCAGTTTAAATATTGAGGTGCAATGGAGCCTTTGATGCATTAGTGATCATGATCTATACCGAAACTAACCGAAAATTATAACTTTAGTAAGAGAACAAATTGAATACATTATAAAACGAACATGAAAGTTTACTGCTTTTTGTTTTATTATTGTACAAAAGTTGTGTGCATGATGAAAAGTGCACATTTTACTATATTTTGTTCTAGCACTTTTTCGCACGTGCTTTTAATAACTCATGTTTATATATAGTAGATTATTGTCAAAAATTTAAATATCTTTTTCATAGTGCATTGCAGCAAATGTGTAAGAGTTTGTATCGCCCGTGCAATAAAGTAATGCACAAAATATTGATTAAATGACCGAATATCGATAATATAAATCGAATATCAGAGAGTAGTCATAAATTAATTTTCATTCAGCATTGAATTCCTTGTTACTAGTATTATGAACTTGAAAACTGATAACATATATCAAGTTTTGATATCTTGTATTTTTTATCGATGTGTGTATCATTCGTACCCACAAAAGGTTAAAGAAAGTGCTGAATGTTGTGAATTTAATGAAACAGATTTAGGAAGTGTATAGTCACGGACTGTGATTGTTGAGACAACATTAGAGAAACTAAAGACAATCGAAACAGATCGCAGAATTGAAAATTTGATTATAAACATTTATAGACGGCATTCATTTTAAGCCCCGCCGAATTATCCGGCTGTCATTTCCTTGCAAGATTGGTGCGTGCTTTTTTTTTTTTTGTGAATCCGTTGATTTGGCTATACTGAGGGGAAATGCAAGTTGATTTATTATTATTGTTTTTTTTTTTAAGTGAGATTTTCAAAACTTAAGTTTAACTGCGACAGCAAAATTATAAAATATGTATTGCGTGAAAGGACTAACGAAAGAATGACGATAAATTGTACAATTAATCATTGATAACTGAATTGATTTCTCTTCCTTTTATCGATTTTATGTTGAATGTTTAAAAAGCACCGTAACGCAGTTTATTAATAAGAATTCAGTAAACTTTAGTCCGATATAAGTAAATGACAATTTCTATGATTAAATAACGAATAGAAAAATTTTATCAATCGAAGAAAACAGTAATTTTTCATTTGCACTTTGATGAATTTCTGTTTACATGTTTTGGTAACATTGCTTTTTTTCCTTATATTTCAAATGGCGTACAGTTTAGCTCTTTCCTTGCGATCTAATACCCACGTCATTTTACCGATTGAAAGAATACGCAATACGGGATTTATTATATATTTTTGAGGTTTGCAATAAGAAGGTTAAAATAAAATGTCAAACACGTAATACGAGAATTCGTAATTTGCATAGTAAAGACTGTATACGCGCGATTTGTACGTTACTAAATTTGTGCCATTTATTTAAGTTGTAAAGTGGAATATAATATTGCCAAAATAAATATAGAATTAAAAAATAGTAACGTATTTGCACATTTTGTTGATTTTTTCCATTCGATTTCTGTTTTGCGTGTTACAATCCTACAATATTAATTGAACGTGAACTAATAATTTTACGGAATATTTTTATCTTTTGTAACATTTATGCACGTTCATGCCCCGGAAAATTGTATACAAAATGTGTATAAATATATATAAAATAATCCTTTTCCCGTAGGAATATTTTGTTTAATTCATCGAAAATTGCTTCAAGTGATGATCTAACTATTTTCAATATTGACATTCTCAATGAAGCTTTCTTTAAATTATTTCCGAGTTCCTGGCCGGCGTGACATATAAAGCCGAGGCTTTATATCAGGTCCGCCAGGCATCCGTCTTTCTGGCCACGTATCGTATACTATTTTTCTTTATCCCAGCCGAAAGTACATAAATAATTAGTCCATAATAATTAGTACATAACCTACTGACAGTTGCCAGCCATACTTTTCCAAAGCAGAGGCTTTTGCTGGTCGGGACTGGCATGAAAGCCAATAAATAGTAAAAAATCAAAAAATGATTTAAAATTTACTTATAAAAATAAAACTTTATTATTTAATAATAACACAGGACACGAAATAACAACCATTATTCACGGTACAGAGGCTATGAAATGAGTCCGGGAAGATAGTATTTTCGGCTAAGGGATACAGAAAATTTGATTATGTTCCTTTACGTTTGTATGTATATGTATATATGTACACATTCGGCACGACCATTCAATACTTACGCGATTAATCCTGTCCTCATAAAAGTGACATGAAATTTCCTCAAATTTGTATTTAGACTTAATATAATATCGTAGAAAAATATAGTGAAGTAAATGCTCAGAGCATCTTCGTTTAATTCCTGACCTTAGTGCCTTATAATTTCATTTACGACTGCGTAAAGTGCCTGAAATTGATTCGATGACATTATTTTCCGCATTTATTGGAACAATATTAACGATATAGATATGGATAAAACTGATGTTTATGGGAAATAATGTAGTAAATTAAAAATTCATTAACGTTGGGAATGGCTAAGCTGCGAATCGCCGTTTGAAGGAACTTGACAAAATTTGAAAATATAGCTGACGTTCGAAAATATTTCACACGTGTAAATATTGACACCAATTTAATAGTTAAAAAAGTAATAATTTTTGTAGGTATTTTAGAGAAAGATATTTTTAATCGTTAAAATTTCAACTACATTACTTTGCATTGCAATAATCTACTATTCGTTGTTTCATAAGAAGCCCAAGTAGTCAAAGTGAATCTTTCATTCATATATTTTAGTCAAAATTTAATTAAACTTTTTCTCATTTCTTTTGATATGAAATAATTCAACACTGCAAATATAAAATATAAGAAGTTTTTTAACATTAATCGTCGTATTTTAGAATTTGTGTTTCGTCATACATTTTTCATTTTTATAATTCGATTAATGTAATGTGATTATCTAATACCGTCGAAATAATTTTGAAAAACTATTCGGAAAAGTATTAAAAATCTTAGCCAAGTATTATTGAAAACTATTGATAATTTTGGATAATATTTAAAGTTATTCCGTGAGTATTTGTAAGCAATTGAGAATATTGAAAAATTATCGAGTTTCCAAAAATATTTGATGAAGTTTTAAAAAATAAAAAAACTGATTGAAATAAATATAAATCTTTGGCAAAATACCCGACAAAATTATTGCGAAAATAATTTTGTTTATCAGTAATTTTTCATTAGTATTTTTCAATAGTTTATTACTGATTTTCTTTGAAGGAGGAAAATACTATTATGTAATTGTTGAAAAGTTATTAAGGACTTGCTGAATAATTCGTGTGTGATTTTCATTTAGTCGCAAATACTTTTTTGCTGGTAGGTAGTTTCTAACAGTTTTTTTAATAACGTATCAATGATTTCATTTTGTACAATGATTATCCGAACTTAATAATGCTAAATAAAAAATTAATTTTTGGAAACATATTTTTTATAATTTGCACAATTATATGGCTTTTCGTTTTGAACGTGCTGTCTTAGATAGGTACTTTTAAAACACTTTTTGGAAACAATTATATGATCAGTTGTGTGGTATAGATATTTCCAAACAAACTCTCCTTCGATCAAATGATAGTCAATTTTTTTCTGTTTTTACTAAATGACAAATTCATGTACCTGTCTATATGCGAAGCTGTATTCTGTTCTCTTATTCAGTAATAATTCACAAAATACAGAAAAAAATTAGAAATGTCATACGGAAACTTTAGGGAAATTGATATTCGAAATTTTATTAGAATAATTCAAAACTTAATTATTATTCATAACATAAGAAAGAAAGATTAATATTTTTATTGAAATTTCGGGTAAAATTTTTAAAATCCAACATTTCAAGACTAAAGATTTTTAATTTTTAAGCATATTGTTTCACTTGAAAGGTTTCTGACATATTGAATCTTCGACATTGAATTTGGCTAACGAAAATCAGTGTTCAAAATTTGATAACTGCTATTACATTAATTTACAGAAAATAATCGTTATCTCATTGGTTGTTAAAATCCCAATCTGTAGAAGGAAGAAATTGTGATGATTCGGAAAATCAAAAGTGAACATTTTATGATATTTTTAACCGTATTTTTTAAAGAGACATTTGAATCTATGTGTACGTGTGTATGATAGTGTGCAATGTTAATGTTAAATGATCGTGATTGGGTGTGCCATTGAGACACAAAATGGGAATCGAAATAACACATGAAGGTTTTGGTGGTGTCTGAATATTTTTATGTAAAAAAGTCACTGCCACGTTTCTGATACATTTTGTAGTAGCGATTTTAAGTCATTTCAAATTCGTATTAATGGAAAATTTTATATCTTTTTAAACATTATTGATTCTTTATTAAAATTATTTTCTGTTGGTGAAATGAAATATGTTCAACATCATATATGATTTTTCATATTTTTTTTTATTAATTTTCGTTTACGAACTTGCATTACGAGCGATCTATATGATGCAATCCTGAAACAAGAGTTTCTTTTTCATTTTGAAGAAGAAGAAAACAAGAGTGACACATATCTGTACACAATTCGGAGTAAAACAGTCATTTTACGGTAATATTTCCTGAATATAGAATAGTTCCATTTGAAAAATCTCCGAAATAAATTGCGATAATCTTAAGAATATCAATTTTCTAGATTTTGGCTTATAATGGCATTTTTCGAATTTTGTTTTTAATGAAATTTATTGAAATCGAGATAACGTTTTTAAGCATTGACAATAATCTTATTTTATGTTTATTATAAAAGATAAGGTTACCGATTATACTCGATCGTTCGATCTGATATAAAATTTAATTTGTTTTGATAATATTTGTTAGTTCGCAGATAGGAGCTGAAACGTTTAATTTCGTGTTTTTTTTTTTATGAGTGACCGAAAAGATCAAACTAAATTGATCTTTGAAATAAACACCCCTCTTTCACCCTACCACCACCCATGTAGCACGGAATATCTCCAGAATGTCTCCAGAATATACAGACATCCTGAGATATTCTGGGGATATTCTACGACATTTGTGCTACTTGGGTAACGACGGGGGCAAATACTCTTAAAAACACGAACGGTGAATTTCCAATTACATTGGCATGTTTGAAATAACGACACTTAAAACTCGAATGGTGTGGTTTATTTTATTTCATTTCAGAATTTCATAAGAAACGACAAAAAATAGTTTATTCTTGAATAAAAGTTGTCAAATATATTAATTTTTAATATGTAACAATTTAAAAAAAAATGTTTGATAATTTTTAAATGGCTATTGCTTTAATATATATATTTAATTTCCTATAAGGAGGAAATATGCATTTTAAGGACAGCTTAAAAATGATTGTAACATTTTAAAGTATAAAAACATGTGCAAGAAAATTTACTTTTATTTTAGAAAGAGAGAGAGAGAGAGGGAGAGAGAGAGAGTACAAAAAACATTCTGTATTTCGAGGCATATAATGAAACAAAGTATATTATACTTTTATACTTTAAAACGTTAAAATCATCTTTTAAGCTATCGTTAACATGTATGTCTGTTCGTAATAGGAAACTAAATTATACTTCCATTGCGCTCTAATTTTAAAGTTTTTTACACACTCTAGTCTAAATTTCTTGAAGTGTAATTTCACTTTACAAGAAGTGAAAATTGAGCTACTCTTTTAAACGACTGAATTTTCACTCTTTCTACATTGTAAATTCTTCGACTTATTTCTAATGAGCGAAATTTCACTCCAAGAGAATTAAAGAGTATAGGCTTTAGCATCGTCGGTTCAAGATGACACGTGTCATGCGAAGCATTGTAGTATGTATAGCCCTGGTAGCACAAGGACAGATTCGGAAGCAGAAAACAGGAATTCTGGCGCAAATATGACGCAAAGATGTCAGAATTGCGCCAGAATTGCTGTTTTCTGCTTCCTAATCTGCACTTTGTGCTACTAGGGATGCTGTACCAAAATAAAAGATGTTGGATCGACTTATTTGATGCCTCCTTATCGTCAAATTATAGAGTGATAAAATAAAATAAAAAAAAAAAAAAAAATATTCAGTTGCCAATAAATGATTAAATGTATATAGTTAATATTTGCAACTTTTTATCGCTTCGATGACCATACTGTCTATTGAAATAAAAACACTCATTGTACATTATCCCGATGAAAGTTTTCGAAAGAAAAAACGATTAAAAGAACGAATTCTATGCTGATCGAGCATGATTTTCCAATTGTGATCATTGTTATATCGATCGTTCTTTTATTCGGCACTTTAATCGGGGTAACCGTTTCCCTATTATATACACATTCATTAAGGCTCGACGAACTAACCGAAAATTCATAATTTCAGGTGGATTTACTACCACGCTGCCCAACTGTTAGTCCTTAGTTTACGTCGATTATCCATACACGAAACAAACGCAAGCAACAGCGAAAGAAATTATTGTTGTTAGTGGAACGATTGAAACAAAAAGTGTGCCACTTTAAACTATACTTTAAACGGCGGCAGCACACTTGACGTTAAACGGTCGTTTCGCCGCATTCGCGACATTGGCGAGCGGCTGGACAGCGAGGACGAGTCACGAGAGAGAAAGAGAGAAATAGAGAGAGACAGTGCGAGAGAGAGAGGTCGGAGAGAGCTCGAGGAGGCCGGATGATACCTCTCGGGAACTATTCTTAAAAAATGCCATGATTTCTAATGGTTTCGTTGTGTATATTAATTTTCAATTCTTTTCGTTGGCAATGATTTAAGTTGTACGGTGTACTCAGTGTCAGCACATTATTCGAGGATGTTAGGCCCTTCTTTGATTATATATAAGGTTCAGCCGTGCCCGTAGTAGGAGAAGACGATCAAAGTGGGTGCACGCTCGGCCGGATTATTATATTATATTATATTAAAGTATATATATATATATAGCGTGCGTGCGTGTGTGTGTGTGCGTGTGTGCGTGTGTGTGTGTGTAAGCGCGTACATTGCGTTAGAGTGTGTGCCGTTACGACGTTCTGACCCTTATACCTGCCCTGGAACATCTCATCGCATTTTTCCATCCTACACCTTGGTCACCCTCAGCCCTTCCTGGTTAACGCTAAAAACCACTCGGAGGGAAAGAAATGGAACACAATGAAAAAAATGTTGGAAGTGGAGCTTCCTTCGTGTGGTGAACCCCAAGTCACTCTGATCCTCGCCTCCGACGGCCGACAGCGGCGTTGTTTGAAATGTATCATATATTCGTATTAAATTATAACGATAACCTGATAACTATAACAAAACATAACAAATTAGTTATATATATATATATATATATATATATATACATACATATTAATTTATTCTTAAGTATAGTAATATCGAGTACTACAAGAGTCACGTACACACGTACACACTGAAGACACAAACACGTAAATAAGGGATGCGCGAGAGAGAGAGAGAGAGAGAATGAGAATGAGAGAAAAGAGTGAAAGAAAGGCGCAGGAGCGTGAGAGAAGCCCTGCGTTACACATATACTATATATATAGTGATGTAAAATCAGAAGAGTAAAGACACGATTATACAAATCCATGTGCTACCGAGAATACTAATACTGCGTTGACTGCATGACCGAAACTCGACGAGCAGAACCTTTTTCAAGAATGAAGAATCGTAGGACTATGCAAGTATACATATAGTAATATTAACGAATTATAAGATTGAATCTATTGCTGAAGAGAGAGAGAGAGAGAGAGAGAGAGAGAGAGAGAGAGAGGTTGCAAGAGAGTGAGAGAGAGATTCGTAAAAAAGTATATGTTGTTTTTTAAAAGACGAAAACAAAAATAATAAAAATAAAAGATGCGAGGGACAAATATATACAATAAAAAAAGAAACTCAATTGTACCAAAATATTCATGGTTGCTAATACATATAATAAATAATAGAGATACAATGCATAAGATTTATTCGAGCTGTGCTCCCACTGGTCACCGTAGAGTGTGTACGTGGGGATGTTTTTAAAATTTCTTACCAATGCATAATAACGATAGTTTGTAGCCGAATTACGAGCGAATGAATGGTTCGTATTGTTAATTATAAATCAATGGGAAGTGACGGAAGTATAAGTGACTTTCTCAGTTCTCGCGCAGTATTCTACCGACCGATTATCGTGTTATTTAGCCATTGTCTCTTTCAAATGTATTTTGGAGAGAAAACATGAGAGCGAGGAGAGAGAGAGAGAAAAAGTGCAAAAGCGAATGAAAGCGAGAGAGAGAGAGAGAGAGAGAGAGAGAGGACGGATTTTCTGACATATTTAAATGTTGGTTTCTCTTTTGTTACCTTCCTAGATTACCTTTCGTTCATGACTTTGCAATGCTTTTTCGGCCTTCCCTTCCCCCTGTGTGAGAAACTTAGTGCGCGCCGGTCTTACACCGAGCGAAAATACTATAGGCCATCGATATGGTTTGTAAATGATGTAACATCCCGTAAATGTAGGAGAAAAGCGTCTAATGCGAATGCGCCGCGTAAATAGGTGTTTTCATTACTTTTACTCTGTGATTTTTCTTTCACATCGCTTATTTGCGTACAAATATCGATTAATGCTAGGTGACGAATTCAGAAGGAAATGTTTTACATTTACTATATTTTTATCATTTACCATTAGTTTTAATGATCGTAACGAATTCACAGAGCTCGCTGTACAAAAGATTAAAATAAATACAGTAGAATTCAATGAAACGGGATTTCTGTTTGGAAGCTACGGAGGCTACTCGACGAAGGTTTCACTGTTTTAAGTTGTTTCGCTTTTGATATTGATCATCGCTATCCGTGAAGTAATCTCATTTATAGGGGTTTTCAATGGTCGCACTAAGTGGAAACTTAGTTTTTCCGTATGTTTTGTGATAAACGCGAGTGCACCAATTTTCCACTCAGTTCATGAAAAGTGCCTGAAATCTAACTTAACAGCGTGGATTCGGCGCACAAACTGTCAAAATATAAATATGGCGGTGTTTATGGAAAGAACAACAAAAATATATATATATATAATAATAGTGAATTAGTTCTACAGCCGTTTTGGTATTGGATTTTTATCATCATCATCATAATCATCATCATCCAGCAGCAAAGATGATGACTGTATTGATGACGTTATGAAGAAACCTCGAAAATGATTTCCAAAGTTATATAATTTGCCAGTTTATAAGACATTTATTAAGTACAATCATCAAATTATGACAGCACAAATATATATAATGATAATAATTGGTAGGAAAATTGTTTCCAAGTAAACGAGAAAGTATTGAGATTTTAAAGACGGACTTGAGAACAATAGAGAAGCATTTAACAGCATTCGCGGTTGGCACCATTTTGTGTGGTTTCTGTCGAGTTAAGTTTTTAGTTTTGAGCGAACGAGTACAAATTTATGAATCAGTGCAAAATCAGTGCGTACTCAATGTTACCATCAAGAACGCTAATTCATTTCAATATGACAAGTTTCTAAATCGATCCCTCCTATAATATCTCCGAAATATCATTAATCTAATCACCATTAAAATTATTTGATGTAATTTCTATTCTTCTAAGTTCAGCTTTTTCGTCGCAACAATTTGCTATTCGACGAAAATTATAGTCAGAAAATCGTCAAAAGATTTTTGAGAATAATTGTTTTGCTGTTTGGTCTCGGAGTAAACGGTAAGTGTTTTTGAATCCAAAGGAATAATGCGCTTTGGGCCAGTAGTGCGATAAAACTTTTTTGATGATTTTATAAAAATTTGTCAAAAATTGGTCTTGATGGCCTAAAACAAACTTTAAATCGTGGTTTTGGGAATCCAACTATGCTTCAGATCCATTAGCTTCATTTTAAAAAGTATAAGAAATCAATAAGAAATTAAATTCAACAAGAAACGTTATAATAAAAATAAATGGAGATTGAACATAAAAAAAAAACATAATTTACAATGAAGTAATTTTGAATCGCTTTAAAGGTTTTTTTCTAAAGGATCAAAGTATTCTATTTGGTCATTGGAATAAAAAAAATTACCATATATTTTTTCATCAAGTGTCCACGTTTTAGGCGATAATTGACCTAAAAATGTAAAAGATGTCTTCGATCGTGTACCCGTACGTTAGCTCACGAACGAAAATAAATATCAAAAATGCATCTACATTATATTTTGAACCTGGTTCAACTATAATAAAAACAAATTAATTAATGGCATGAAATTTGCAACAACAAAAAATGTAATTGATCAATGAGAAGTCGAGATATCCCCGATTTTTAACAAAACAAATAATTATAATTAACGTTAGTTGACACTCATCGTTAGCGTTTGTATTGTTTACGCTGTTACCATCATAATATTTTCGTTCGACCGTATAATATATGTACTGTATATAGTATACTATTGAAAATTCTTGATTTAATTTTTCATTTAAATCACCTGGGATCTGTATTTTAATTCTCATTTTCTCAATAGATATCTAACTAATTTTTAAATTTAGTGAGAAAAGACATATATATATATATATATATATATATATATATATTTTTTTTTTTTTTTTTTATTTATATCGGCAATCTTCACTTTTTCAACATGCCATTACTTCGCTCTCCACACAATGATCGTAAGCAAGAGTGAGCATCTTCTGACAAATGTGTTCATTGCGATACCAATGTGCCTCCAGCCTCAGAACTCTGATGCACTTGTCAGCGGGCAGCTCATTCTAACTAAAATTTACTGCGGTGGTATCTCTGTGTACGACAATGAGAATATTGCTGCGGCTACATCAAATGAGAAGCCTTTAGCATCAAAAACTAGACGCCAAGGTAGACCACCAAAAATCTTAATGTCAAATAAGCGTCTAAGAACGGATGATGACAATTTGAGTTATTCTGACTCGACTATTTTAGATATACTAATGAAAAAATTTGAATTTTCTGAGTTCAAAATGACATGAATTGTCAACCGAAAACATTTTAAACATTTCCCTCAATTTGTGCAATTTCAACGGCTCTAGGTGTCCCTCTTTTACCTACAAAGGTAGAGCGAGCAAATCGTATACTCCACCATCTATCTAATAACAATAGCTCGTTTCTCGCGACGCCTTCTTCAAATACCAGCAAGCGATATTTGTGCGCACGCGAAATATTTTCATGCGGCTTTCAACACGAGTGAAAAGGGACACCATTTTACAAGCGCGTCGACGTTTAAAATGATTGAAATCATCATCTATCTTTCCGGAAAGGAATAATACATATTCAGATGCCGATATTTATATTAATGATTTTATGCCACATGGACATTACGTTCTTTTTAAGAAGGCCCAAGATTTTGCAAAAACAAATGGAATGAAATGTTATCTTAACAATTTATCTAAGAAGTGTTTTTGATATAGCCATTCTATAGTAACATAGCATTTAATATCTACTATCAGAATGCTAGAGGAATCAGTACCAAACTCTCGGATATTCGAAATAATGTTGTACAGATTCAACCGTTCCAGAGATCATCATCTTAACCTAGACTTGGCTCCATAATGATATCCTCGACTCCGAATTGGGTTTAAACGGCTACCAAATTTTTCGGACGAACAGATCAACGTCAACGTACCAAAGGGGTGCAGGGGTGTTGATAGCGGTTAAATCGTATTTTTACTGTAATTTGGTACATTTAGTGGCCTTTTTGAATTCCGAACACGTAATACCTATTTCGTCACCAATATATAAATTAATCGCTGAAGATTATTGTTTATTTACAAATATGATTGAAGATGTTTGCTCATGATTCAATGGCTCTGAATGGATATTATGTGGTGATTTTAATTTGCCAAATATTATCTGGAACTGCGTTCTAGCTTTAATTCAATAGCATACGTTCCGCAGAATATACAGGCTGTGAGCAATACTTGTAGTATTCTTGCTTCGTTTTTGGAACTTGTTCAGCATTTTCCTGTTCACCCCGGTTAAGGCTACGCCTTAGACTTACTCTTCTCGTCCATTCCTAATTTTCATTACCATAATAGCCCCGATTTTCTTATTCCAACACATTCCCACCATTTTTTATATATGAATATACCCATGCTCATTTTTATTTCTCTTATAATCACTCTCCAACAATAGATTTCTGTTTCACATCGTCATAATAGTTTTAATAAAGCTAATTTTGCAGAGTTTAAAAGGGAACTTGCTTTGGTCAACTGGGCAAGTATTCAGAGTTCTGATAACCTGAATAAGTCATCTTCTGACTTTTATAGCATTTTATATGCGAGTATTACTAGGCACCATCAGAAAATGCCTATCGATGTGACGTCAGATCTGATCCTTGTGTGATTCCATCTGTGGTACCTCAAGGCTTTCATCTAGGCCTAATTCTTTTTTACTTTTTTATTAAGAGGGTTCTAAAGTAGAACAGTTACCGACCTAACCTCAAAATAGGTAAAGCGTAAATAAAAAAGGATTGAAGCGTTTTTTAAAAATTCGGGCTTTGGAAGGGTGATTCTACATATCATATGTAATTCCCGAAAAAACCATCGTCGATATTAGTTCAAAATTGAAAGAGTATTATCCGAAATAAATTATGTTCTCTTACCAGCAACAAAAATAATTTATTTCGGATAATACTCGTTTAATTTTGCACCAATTTTAGCGATATTTTTTTTGAGTGTTGTATATCATGTGTAGAATCACCCTTCCAAAGCTCGAATTTTGAAAAAACGCTTTGATCACTTATTATTTATACTTTTATTGTTGAAAACCTCGGTCGGTAACTGTTCTACTTTAGAACCCCCTTAATGATATTGGAACCCATATACAACACTAGAAGTTTTTATTATATGATGACGATTTAAAACTGTTGTCGCGGATATATTATCCCCCATTGATGCTTTGAAGCTTCAGAGAGATTTAGATTTTGTCAATGAATGGTCGTTAATTAATCGCTTGATTTTGAACAACTCAAAGTGTAAAATAATGTAATTTAGTCGTCTTTCTGAAAAATATTCGGATTTATAGAGCTATTCGTGTTTAAAATAGTTTAGAAGTGCGTACTTGTTCTTGCGTTACTTATTCAAGTTTTAAAAATTGCGCTTCTATTGATTTGATTCATTTTTATAATTAATTACTTAATTTATTGGCTTCTTTTATATCGTCTTATTGTATTTTATTATTTGTTTGTCATTAATTCTTGTTCCGTTTTTTTTTTGTACTTACTTTGAAGGACTGTTATGGGTCCGCAAATAAATAAATAAATAAATAATCAAAATACTCTGAATTTTATACCGAATAAAACAAACGTAGATTTTTTTAAATCGAAGTGATAGCCACAATCTTCAATAAAACAACATGCTAAAATTAAAAAAATGGTATCTATCTTAGTTTATTGATGAAAATGATGCACGAGCACTACATAAATACGCGGAATTTGTTTTTTATAATTGACCGATCAGAAGTCGAGATATCTCCGATTTTTAATTGATACTATGATTAACAAATTCATCCAGGACCATTTTTTGTAATGAATTTTATAAATATATGTTCGACATACTATGTAGAAAAAATAAATATATATAGTTCAAAGAAAAATCCGATTATACCGGATACTTATGAAGTTTATTTATTATAATTGTCTAAGATAGTACCTTAACAAATCGTTTATTTTGAATGAAATTAAAGTTTTCTTTACTATCATTTCCAGCACATGAGGCTGCAAGTTCATGTAGATTTCACAATTGTTCGTTAATAGTTATGTGGGTCTAAGGTCAACATTTAATATTTAATTTCTATTATCTATCTACGAAGATAGAACAACTATTACTGAGATTTTGACTGTTAATTTAAAATGTTGATGATTAATGTTTCTCAAAGACTATTTGAGATTGTTCAGTTGTATACGATATTATTATTTTTCACTTTATTCGAATATTTTATTTAGACTATCCCTATCTGTTAAGACATACTTTTATGATCGAAGGGGCTGTCGAAAATAACGACGTTCCGATTATCGTTGTATTTCTAACCGATAATAATCACTTGTATTTAGTGCTTTACATTTATAGATCAAACTCCAGAATTAATAAAATTACAGGAAGAAGGTAAGTATATAGTGATATACTAATAAGTAAAGTTACGTTTCCGTTTATTATTTTAACTTTTGTTACGAATCACTGTAAAAAGAGGCTTGAATTAATGTTTCGACAAACATAAGGAGAATAAGCATTACCATCGGTTTTATTCGGTGAATGCTGATATCACAAAGTTGTAACCGAAAAATGTGGCTGCGTTTACAGGAAACGATCGGATGGTGATCATGACGAAGCCACGGAAAAAATTTTGAATGCCGCCTTGTCGATAGATGTCAGTGGCGCAGGATATCATTCCGGTATACATACGACTTTTATAGTCGTCTGCTTGGATTCTCGATTTGATTGTGTCTAATGGGACTACAGGAACCCATGAAGCGATGCCTGATTCAGTACGTTAATTTAAAATCATATTTTAATGAGCTATAGCACAATCATTGTGCTGATAAAAAAGTGCAAGTTAAACAAAATAAACGACAAAATAGATATCATAAATAAACCAACACAATTTTAACGATAAAGTCACCCGGTAGACGGAATAAGAACACAAAAACATACAAGAATGAAGGTAGAAATGAATGAAAAATTAAAATAAAATTTCTAGATTCGATAGGTGGAAATAAAATTTTTCGCAATTTTTGAAAAATTTAATATGCTTTAACACATTTAAAATATACTGACCTGCCAGACCTCCTGCAATCAGAACGTCAAGATTTCCAGGGTCGTGCACGAATTTTCCGTGGATATTGTGTTTACAGTACTCGTACGTTACGACGTACAGACAACATCCAATCGAGTCTCTAATTGCGACATACTTTAAATGTAAAATTAAATGTAATTCTGTAATAAAGTAATTTAGAAAAGAATAAACTATTAATAATATGAATGAATTGTTTATTTCAAAGTGATATTTCTTAGTCGTTAATAAATGTGGCTTTCAGCGGTAAAAAATTGACTTTAATATATTAAAACGGTTTGATTAAGGTAGGTAATTATGGGAGGTCCCATATTTTATACATTCAAGAATTGTAAAAAAATACACATTTTTTCGCACCTGCACAAAAATTCTGCCTTTCTGTGTAGACAAATTGAGCGGAATGTTGTGATTTTTAATTTTTTTAATGATTCGTGGGGAAAAATCACCCCCAAAATGAATAGTGATAAATTATCATTATACATATTATGTGCATCTTAAAGTAAATTAAATAATTAATACTGGAAAGTAGACTGTTAATATGTAATTCCAAAACCTCCAAAATGCAGGGACGACACCTAAGTACAGTCCACGTATACCGTGTTGCTGAAGAATTGATCGGGCAGTTACAGTGGCGCTCATGTCTGAACAGTGTGTAGATCCACATCGAGTTTTAGGTGTAAACTCTCCTACAAATATTTATTAAAATGTATCTTTATCAAACAATTACAAATAATTTTTTAAAATGCGATTTTATTTCGAATACAAATTATAATGGTTCAATAGATTCTATAACTTCGTCGATTTTCAAATTTGTTATACACAATTCTGCAGGTACCCTACCAGAAGAGGGAAAAAGTTGTTCGGAATGAATACAAAAAGGACTCTTTTAAGTACGTACGCGTATAAGTGGATTTCTGAGCATATCCCTGACTGTATGTAACGTGATCTTATGTAAGAAGTCTTATTTATGATTTTCGGCACAGAAACTTGTCGAAAAGGTCATATATTGGACGTCCTAAAATTATCTTTCTTCAGATCACTTAAAACGACCTTCTTTATGGTTATCTTTGATGAGACTACTCCAAAGATATCATATTTTAGAGTAAGTCTTCTTAAAGATCACTTTAAGATCCATTTCTGAGTAGTATTTATAAAGTCATAAAATTTTTAAAACATTGATGTTTTAAGTACCATTTTTCGGAGATCTTTCCGAATTCATAAACAAAGAATTTAAAACACGACGCATAGGTAGACTTGATGAGTACTTTTTGTACTTATTCTATCCAATTTTTACCTCTGATGATTAAGGTGGTTCCCTTCAAATCAATATTTCTTTACAACATAATGAAAAAAATATATGTCGTTTATTAAAAATCAAAGAATATTGTGGTATTTTTTAAA
>JAPYZR010004581.1:0-14972 GCA_030522945.1 Trichopria nigra | reverse complement strand
ATTGAAGAGTCAGAAATGATCAGAAATTGTATTGAAAATGATAGAGAAGGTTTCACATTCATGGAAGTTAATCATTATCTATCATTTTCAATCCAATATATCTGACCATTTCGGACAATTCAATCCTTTTTCGTTTACTGGGATGACATAGATGTGTAAACAATAAACAATAAACAAACAAATAAAAATAACTGTGGTATTTAATAATATTGTAGAATTTAAATATGTAGAGCATATAAATACTTCTTAGCATTTATATGTTTGCCGCTACAGTAGTAGTATATGTGAGGTACATGTCAGATGTTAATTTATGTATATTGTAATTGTCCTGTAATGGATATGATATGTACTAAACCTTGCTGGTTGAACCGCAATGGTGGTACCTATAAGAAGCAATAGCAAAACTGATTACTGTATCTATGTTTGTGAGTAAATTCTTACTTTACTCTATAGAGTAACTTTTACTCCAGGAAATGTTCACTGGAAAACGGCCATACCCAGTAAACGAAAATGGATTATAAAAGGGATTAAAGTGTCAAAAAAGGGATTAAAACCGGTTCGAGCAACATTTTGATTGGCCGATATAAGCCAATAATCACGTAATTTTTCTAGCGGTTTTTTAATCCCTTTTTTGACACTTTCCTTTTAATCCATTTTCGTTTACTGGGTAAGGACGAAGCGGCATTCGAGTTCATTTTCGTATTCGGTTCTGCGTTGTACTCAGGCGATTGATTCAAGCACTTCCGGTTCTCTGTTGCTTCGTTTTTCTCACATTATATGTAATAATGTCTAGTAATGTAATGTAATAACATCATATCTCTACATGTCTACATGGTTTCTTGTCCTCTAGGTGGCGACACCACCTGAATCGGTTCTAATCACCCTGGACTCCAGAATTTACATGTATCAGTTTCTCTTCATCAGTCGTGTGTTGCCATTTTGTGACGCCTCGTGCTTTTGCTTTCGTAAATAATTCTTAAAAACCATAATTATAAAAGTCACGGAAGCTTAAGAAAAAATACGAGGGAATTTCGGAGCGATGTCCAAACGGAGGATCGAAGTTGTTGACCCATACGTCAAGCGAAAAGCGTAAGTAGCATTTTTTAAAATACTTATTGTCCATGCAAAGTGACAAATATGAAGACTGGCTTCGACTGTGGATGTGTGTGTATGCAATTTACTTTTTCTAAAACAATTTATCCTCTGTCAATGATTATTTTTGTCAACATTGCACCTACAGTTCTGTGTGCATTACACTGACATTGTTTTCGACAATGTACAACTACTTTAAAAATTTAGAGTAAAAAAGCGCGTGTTTCGCCTGTCGCGAATAAGCGATGGTTCCCGACTCCACTTCTCTTACGATGCGACATACTGATTATTATAAACTTGATATTAAAACTCTTTAAAATTATTCCGCGTTCTTTTATAATCAAAATCAATTAGGTGCAGATAAATTACTATAAAATATATTCATATGTATCATTACTTATCAACATTGATGTTTATACCTTTGAAAACACATTTTAATTTTATGCATTTTTCATAAATCATAAAACCATTAACTACATTACATAAAATGATGCAGGATTGTAGTACTTCATGTAACAACTTGATTATAAAAAACATTGTTACCATTTTAGTGTTAATAATTTTCAAATTGTACAATTGAAAAATATTTCAGAAAACTGGTGTATTCAGTTCTTTTCTACTAAAGCATTGGACGTAATTATATTTATTATATTGCATCTAATTTGTTATATTATTTTAGTTTTGTTGCTGATGGAACAAGCAATGTTACGCCAACTGCTTCAACGACGCAGAAGAAAGAAGTTCAGTTAAATCCTTATAATAAACTGCCCTACACACCCCGTTATCATGAATTTTATAAGAAACGAATTACGCTACCTGTTTTTGAGTATAGAGCAGATTTCATGCGCCTCTTAGCCAGCCACCAATGTATTGTTCTTGTAGGTGAAACTGGTTCAGGAAAAACGACACAAATTCCACAATGGTGTGTTGAATATTCAAGAAGTATTGCGGACAAAGGTGTTGCATGTACACAAGTAAGCTCTGCTCACTAGATTTCATATTACCACTACCACTAGTTCATACTTTATATACTAATTATTTTTCGTATATTTTCTTTAATATTAGCCAAGACGTGTAGCTGCAATGTCAGTTGCGCAGCGAGTCTCAGAGGAAATGGATGTGTCATTAGGTTTGCTTTTTAAATTTATGCTTTTAGAAGAATGCACTGTCTTTCTGTGAAATGTATGTCTATTTAGATAAAAACAATGCTTGGCAAACAGTAAAGTGACAGATAATTGACTTCCCAGTAAACGAAAATGGATTAAAAGGGATTAAAGTGTCAAAAAGGGGATTAAAACCATTCCAGCAACATTTTGATTGGCCGATATAAGCCAATCACGTAATTTTTCTAATGGTTTTAATCCCCTTTTTGACACTTTAATCCCTTTTAATCCATTTTCGTTTACTGGGTTCTGAACCAATGTGCCGCTCAGTAGTTTTATTTTTTTTTTTTATATGTATCTTTATGAAATATGTAGTAGTTTATAAACAAAAATACCTATTGTACTGAAAATTTACTTTTGATGAAAATAGTTTTGATGAAAATATTGCTCATGAAGTAAAGAAGTGCATTCATTTAAATACTTACGAAAAGATATATTTATTTTTATTTATAATATCATTTATGTATATTTTATTAGGCATTATTAAAATATATCTAATCATTTGGGTTTTTTTTTTAACAATTTTAAGGTCAAGAAGTAGGTTACAGCATTAGATTTGAAGACTGTAGTTCTGCAAAAACTGTTTTAAAATACATGACTGATGGTATGTTACTACGGGAAGGAATGTCAGATCCTATGCTTGAAGCATATCAAGTGATTCTTCTTGATGAAGCACATGAACGTACACTTGCTACTGATCTCTTAATGGGCGTCTTAAAAGAAGTCATTAAGCGAAGATCAGATCTGAAATTAGTAATTATGAGTGCTACACTCGATGCTGGAAAATTCCAA
This sequence comes from Trichopria nigra, assembly GCA_030522945.1. Taxonomy (NCBI): domain Eukaryota; kingdom Metazoa; phylum Arthropoda; class Insecta; order Hymenoptera; family Diapriidae; genus Trichopria; species Trichopria nigra. Next base: position 11,925 of record JAPYZR010004581.1, on the reverse strand, counting down.
CAGTATTTTGATAACGCACCTTTAATGAATGTTCCTGGTAGAACTCATCCAGTTGAAATCTTTTACACACCAGAGCCTGAAAGAGATTATTTAGAAGCCGCGATTCGTACAGTTGTGCAAATTCATATGTGCGAGGAAGTAGCTGGAGATCTATTACTTTTTTTGACTGGTCAAGAAGAAATCGAAGAGGCTTGTAAGCGAATAAAACGGGAAATGGACAATTTAGGGCCTGAAGTAGGTGAACTTAAGTGTATACCTTTGTATTCAACATTGCCACCAAATCTCCAGCAGCGAATTTTTGAGCCAGCTCCACCTACAAAGGCAAATGGAGCAATCGGCCGTAAAGTTGTCGTATCTACAAACATTGCAGAAACTTCTTTGACCATTGATGGAGTTGTTTTTGTCATAGATCCTGGATTTGCAAAACAAAAAGTGTATAATCCTAGAATTCGTGTCGAATCATTGCTTGTATCACCAATTAGTAAAGCGTCAGCAAATCAACGTTCGGGGAGAGCGGGCCGGACTAGACCTGGGAAATGCTTTAGACTTTATACAGAGAAAGCGTACAAAAATGAGATGCAGGATAATACATATCCTGAAATTTTGCGATCGAATCTGGGTAGCGTAGTTTTGCAATTGAAAAAACTCGGTATAGACGATTTGGTAAATAATTACTTTACTTAGATAAAGTGTTGACTATGTATAATTTTTAATATTCTTAAATTAAATTATCAGTCCTCATTATATATAAAATTAGTCTTTGGCATTGTAATAATATTTACTTCAACATTTAAATTGTGTTTTATAGGTTCACTTTGATTTCATGGATCCACCAGCACCAGAAACTCTTATGCGAGCCCTTGAGTTATTGAATTATTTGGCAGCATTAGACGATGATGGAAACTTGACAGACTTGGGAGCAGTAATGGCCGAATTTCCTTTGGATCCTCAACTTGCCAAAATGTTAATTGCATCATGTAATCACAATTGTAGTAACGAAATTCTTAGTATCACAGCTATGCTTTCGGGTAAGAATATAGCAGCAAATTATAATTACTTAGATTTCAAATGAAAACATCACCAAATTTTTGAAAATTGAATTTTTTTATTTGTATATTGTGTTATATATATTACATAACTTTGATTGTATTTTTAAAGTGCTTGGTGAGGTAAAGTGGTTTTTTATTGATAATTGATATGCTATTAGTCCCACAGTGTTTTGTAAGACCTAACGAGGCAAAGAAATCTGCTGATGAATCAAAAATGCGTTTTGCACATATCGATGGAGATCATTTAACGCTGCTGAACGTATATCATGCCTTTAAACAAAGTAAGTCATTCATAAGTAAGTTTTCATTTAGGACTTGTTTCAGAATAATTGATAAGTATTACTTATTTTTAACATTGCTGGCGCTTTTCTTGATTTTGCACCCATCGTATTAAAAAATGTGTGCATCACATGCAAAATATCGATGTCCAAAGAGTGTGACTGTCCCACTCGCTTCGCATCGATGGCAAACTTCACACTCTTGAATATCGATAAATACGTCATTGATACATATACCCCCTGTAAACGTGAATGGATTGAAGCAACGGAAGCGTGCATTCACAGGAATTAAAAGGAGTTGAAGAGTATTAATTTGAATACTTCTGAATCCTTCTTAATCCCCGTGAATGTGCGCTTTTGAGACTTGAATCCATTTCCGTTGCCAGTAAACGAAAAAGTATTGGAGATGAATTCAAATGAAGTCGTTGTGAGAAAATTAAATTCGCGCTTTCGATTTTTTTAATTCCTGCGAATCCAAAAATAATTGCTGGAAATAAAAGGATTCCCAATCCATGCGAATCTCTTCCAAAGAATTCGAATTGAGTTTTTCTACTCCCTGTGAATCAAAAAATAATATTACCTGAAATAAAAAGTTCCGCAATGAATGCATATCCATGCTAAAGGAATCAAGTTGATTTTTCTCAATCCCTGCGAATCAAAAAATACTATTGCCGAAAATGAATCATTTCAATCCTAGCGAATTCCTTCTTAGGGATTATAGTTTAGTTTCTACAAATGCGCATCCACCTGTATAGCACGAAGTTTCCATTAAGTCCCCTGCTAGTTCAATTTCAGTAATTTCTTAGAAACTCATAAAATACTGTTATGTGACATTTATTTAGAAACTGTTCTTTCGTTGAACAATATTTTAAAACGATGTATCTGGTACATTCTATATAACATTTACGTAATACTTATATACTGATTTATTAACCTTGATATATAACAGCTACATCGTACTTTCCTTACTGATGCGCCGATTCAAAATCTTCTGTAAATGGTCCTTCTATATTACGCAATTATTATGTAACGTAACATAATATATATAACTGTTACATCAGGAGTCCACCGTGACAAATAAATGTCGACTGGGTCGACAGCTATCGAGATAGAGAAGCTCTTATGGCCATCGCGTATATGGTTAGATGGAGAAACGTCGGACGTCAAACCTTAAAACTTATTTATTATATTATTTTTTTTTGTATTTAGAACGAATCCCATATTACTATATTACTGAGGAAGTCTGCGCGAAGTTTTCCCGATTTTTCATCAACACCCTCTCGCTTTTTCTCACGTCTTGAAGTCGCTCGAGGACTCTCAAGTTTGAATTCGAATTTGGATTGAAATTAAAGATATCGTATACATGTAACATTAAAACACGAAGTATTTAATATAATATGGTTAAACTGATGATATTCAAAATGTTAATGATTTTGTCAAGTAAACAGCTGTAGTTTTAATTGTCTTTTGAATTAAAATATTTTTGATACACAATACTATCAAATGTAAAGAATTTTATACTTTCTTAGAGTAATATTTTTTCGTTATTACTGCATTTCGTAATGTATTTATTTTTGCCAACAGACATGGAGGACCCACAATGGTGCTATGAAAATTTCGTTAATTATCGGTCGTTGAAAAGCGGGGATAATGTACGACAACAACTTAGTAGAATAATGGAACGGTTTCAGTTGAAAAGAACGTCGACAGATTTTACTTCTAAGGACTATTATGTCAACATTAGAAAGGCACTCGTGAATGGCTTCTTTATGCAGGTATTTTCGACCCCAATATTAACATTTATTTTACAGTCTGTGTGCTATGATCGATTTTACGCACTAGGGCCGAAGTGGCATATGCAAATAACCGATCTCCGTGTAAGTCGTATTAAAAAATATCGCATGCAACACGTGCGATATGTGTGAAATATCCATCTTCAGCGATTGTGACTCGCTTCGCTCGAGTGAAAATGATGAGTGCATGTAATATAATGTAATTTATTGTGTTGAAGAAAAGAGCAGCCTTTTATAAAGTTGTTATTAGTCCAGTGGAGTTTAAAATTTTAAAGAAAATAGTATATTGCCACAAATACTAAGGATCATTCTTATTTTTAATTGATAATATTTGTTTATAATATAGATATATTCCGTACCCAAAAATTAACAGAAGGGCGGAAGCGTCTTTCTGTTACTGAGGGACATTTTTTTGCTCTTAAAATATAATGTCTAAATTAACACGAGCCCTTTTTTATCATTACATAATGGTTCCAAGTGGCTCTGACATTCAAACCGTCACTCGTTATGGATTATTTAATATGAGACTCCTCTCTTTCCGTATTCACGACTACATTTTGTATGTGTTTACTGGGTTCTGTGAATGGTTATAATTTTAATAAATGCACTACAAAACATTACAGGTTGCACATCTGGAACGTACAGGGCATTATTTGACGATTAAAGATAATCAAGTTGTTCAGCTCCATCCAAGTAGTTGTCTGGATCACAAACCTGAGTGGGTTATATATAATGAATTTGTATTAACTACAAAGAACTACATAAGAACAGTTACAGACATTAAACGTAAGTGAAATATCCACACCATAATAGACATGCATTAAAATAGATTCATCATAGTCAAAAACGAATTCATTTACAATGAACAGAATGTATGTAAATACTTAAATATATTTCGATGTATGAATCCAAAATTCATGCCTATAAATGAAATTCTATGCATTTTAGTTCACATTAATCCAAAAATAATTATCCATGTAATTAAAATTACTTAATTTTTGTTGAGGATAGATTGAAGTGCATAGGATTTAATTTATAAATATTATTCTTCGATTTAAATGCATTGAAGTATAAATTTGAATTCGGTTCGTCACAACTGAATTCGTATTTTGACTTGAATTCGAATTTGTTCAATATGTTATTGTTCTTCATAGACAAGCGACAATAATACTTCATACCTTTATACTTTGTTCATGCATGCATGCATATATATATATATATATATATGCGTGCATATAATACAAATTTAATGCCATGGTTCTTGAGCGTGCAGCAATGCGGAAGGAGTGGCAGCAAATAAGCGAAAAAACTGCGCAGTCTCTCTGGAATTTGGAATCATTTTTTTCGAAGCAAACCAGGGGATTTGCCCCTGCGGCCTCTGGCCGACTACCCCCGGCTCGCTTCGGCCGCAACCGCTCAGCTCGTCATTAGTCGGACCTATCCTAATATTTCTAAAGTTTGATCTGCAATATAAATTGCAAAATGTAACTAAACCATATTTGATAGCATGTGCATTAATTACTACGGCTATTTATATTATTTTCATGTATAAAAATGGAAAATGAACATTTTGAAAAATTCTCCTTCATATCTCAAGTTGGGCCGAAGTATTGTACTTAGCAACGCGGGAAATAACCCTCCCCCTCTTTTCTAGAAACTTGAGATTAAATGCAAATGGTGCAATGTCTTCATTCCCGCCCTTCATACGTAATACGGTAAGGCAGTCGGAAAGGCGTCGACTGCCGCTAAGTAACGCAACGAGCTTATGCACATGTGCAAAGGGTATTCGAGCGTTTTTTGCCGCCCTGTGTGCTTTTTCTTTGCACGACCACGAATTTTCATACAGATGTGACAAAAAGTAATGTGCATATCGCGGGCGAAAACTCATTGACTATACTCGGGCGATGGTTCAGACCCCCCCCCCCCCCCCCCCCCCCATCGCCCCCGCTGCATTGCTCTGTTTGCTGCATCGCCCTAGATACGTAATATACTATTTCAGATTTTAGGAGATATATGTTCCCCGAAAAATCGTTCTCTCGAAAATCCTAAATAACCCCTTGAAAAGACCCTAAAGAAACTCTTGCTTAGGGTCCTCCAGCGGGAGGCCGCCCCCGATACTACCCCCTAATCTAGTCTAACCTAATAGATGAAAATTAAAAAGAAATCATTCATTTGAAAGGAAGTAGTACGAATTATATTCGAAACCAGACCATCAAATGTTGACAAGTGGATTCTTCAAAATGCCTCTTTCAGGGAACGATTTTCAAGCACTGATCTCTATATTCTACTGGATACGATATTGGCCGAAAAAAATTAAAGTCGATATGAACGCCGTCATGCTTGCAGTATTCGCGGTGGTATTCGTTAATCCGTATATGCACATTACGCACATGTGAAACTGAATGCAAATTGTGGATAGAAATTGACAGAAAAAATTTTACTAGTCAACTTTATATAAATCTTCTACTGTAGAATTTTGTATTTCTAATGTCTAACTCAATATCATCCGCCCCTCTGTAACGAGCGATAACGAACATATTCTCATACTTAGTTTTTGTACCCTATTCTATCGTTTGAATATGACCACCAAGCGACCATCTTAACCACAAATACTGCAGGTATGGCGCCTCGTGACTCGGCTACCAAGACTCCAACAGTGCATAGAATATATGACAGAGATCAGTGTCACCATTTTCGCATATACGGGCGCATTATGTTCTGAAACAGATATTTGCTCCAGATTGGATATTAGAGAATCGGAGATATCTCGACTTCTGATCAAAAACTAATCAGATCCAAGTTCAGCCAACGTACAACTATGGTCCACGCATATTTTTGATATCTGTTGTCGTTACTGAGCTAAAGCGATTCTAACGTTCGTACGAACAAAAACACGGCCAAATTTAATACTTCGATCCTAACATTTCGTATGGGTCGAAGTAATAATTAAAAATGTGATAATTAGAGTTTTATATTTTAATTTTAATGTTTGCACATTTTAAAAAAGGGAAGTCGTTTTTCGATGTGAAAGGAAAACATATTCTCGCAAGTGTTTATTGAATGAAGAAATAATAAAATCACAAATTTTAAAATGGGCAGTTGCTAATTTTTTGTACGTTTATTTTTTTAGCTGATTGGTTGTTGAAGATTGCGCCACAATATTACGATCTTCAAAACTTTCCTCAATGCGAAGCAAAACGGCAACTGGAATTGCTCCAAGCAAGATTGGATTCCAAACAATTTCAAGAAGGCTTTTAACTGCAGTAAAAGAAGAGACGTGCGTACGGACATTGCGCTAAGTGATTAGTAACAACCGTGAGTTTTCGAAACGAAACAGACGATTGTACACGGAAAAAGGTTTGGGTTAGTCTTTTGCCCAATCCATTTGACTTGTCAACTTATGATTAAAACGACAAAAACGTAACAAACAATGTTTTCTGAGTAGATACCGTTTCATATTATCTGTAATAAAGTTTATCCTCTATTTCTAGTCGATCAAATTATTTACACGAATAATACAAATTTTTAATAGTTTCAAAAATGGCACTTGGAGAGAGAACATTGCACTGTACCTTTTTTGTGGAGCAGGAAATTTCTTTAAAAAATAGTCAATAAGGACCCTAGTCTAAAGTTAATAGGTGTTATACGTGGTTAACCTATTAACTTTAGGCTACAGCCCCCATTGACTCTTTTAAAGAAAACGTTTTTGCATAAACTTTCTTGCTGATAATGTGAAACGATATCAATTCGGAGAAAAAATTATTTGTCACTTTCAAAATTATTGTATCTCTAATCATAATTTGAAAAATCAAAGAGCTCGCGGGCATAGTACATGCCCGGTTTGGGTAAGCAACTCACCTAGACCATTTTCCGTGCAAGAGATAATTGACTTGAAAGAGGCGGAGGGGGGGGGGGGGATGCACAGGGAATACTACACGCAATTTTATCTTTGAAAACAAAGCTGGTTGTTTAAACAGTGATTTCTTCCTGAACAAGAAAAAACTACTTTGCAAGATATCAGGTGCGAGACAAGATGCTATTTATATTTCTGTACTCTCTCAAAATTCACAGACCAAACAATTTTTTGCTAGCTAGTGCCCGACTAAGGACGAATGAGAAAAAGTTAGGCTAATTTTTCTATTGCACTTCGAAATACTATTAAACCCAAGTAGTATAAAAGACCGGAAATAAATGGAAGTGATATTACGTGTTTCGAAAATTATTGTTTAATTTTTTTAAAGCATAATAATTTTATCTTTGGTTGAAAAGCAGAAGATTAATCGAAAATATTAACATTACACGAATCAGATTGAAATTGTAAAGTTTCTCTTTTATTTTTTGAACATCTACTATAGCTATATCAACTTTCGAAAATCCGTGTAAATTAAATACTTAAACAATTAATCTACGTTAGACAACTGCGGTAAATGGCACAGACGTCTAAAACACCATAATAAATTGTATTAGATAGAAGGTTCAATTTTTTCATATTCTATTTAACACATTGCGATTATCGTGTATCGTACGGAAAACTTGTGCTGCAAGTTTGATTTTGTAAATACTACATTTAGAATGAGTGAAAAACGAGAATGTGCATGAAGCGTAGCTGCAACTAGTAATTCAGTGCACCACCATTGTGAGACAATTTCAATAAACAAATTTCTGGAAAAGAGAATGAACGGTTCATTTCATTGAAGAAGCGAAGTCGACTAACATTACGATTCATAACTTTGGAAAAACGTGTCATTCTTTATTTGTTTGTTGTCTTTTTTTATATATATATATATATTCTTTTTTATTATTATTATTATTTTTTTTTTTTATAATGACGCGCAGTTTTATTTCACCATTTATTTCATTCCATTTCAACAATCGAATGATACCGATGGGTTGACAAGGTCATACATCGAACTAGCGTAATACGTCTTCAGTTACATATCCATTATTGGCAGTCTGATAAATTACATACGATTATTTATTAGGTATCTATGCGATTTATTATATTACGTTGCTCTTAATCGCAATCGCATTAAGAAGTCGTTATTAATTTACTAGAATTAAGGTCTTATAAAGAAAAATTACAAAGACATCATACAAGAGAAGAGAAAGAAAGAAGTAAGTGCCGCGGAGCGCAGCTCATTCGGGCGAAAACGGCGGATTTCTCTCTGGCGCGGCGTGCCGAAACGATTCGGATAATAATCGCTTGTTAAAAATTGATATGCCTCCGAAGTATATATATATATATATATATATATATATATATAGAGAGAGAGAGAGAGAGAGTCATACGTACATATGGAGTCGCCGACGACGGTTGTACACGGAGGAAGGAAGGACTAATCGATGAGGGGCGCAATCGGGAAATTGAGCATCAGAAATAGAAAAGCGACTCCGCCGTCGTTACCAATTGACAGTACAGTGGGAGAGAAATTCGCTCGCCGAATCGATGCCGAACGCGTCCGTGAAATTGAGGACAGGCCGCCTGGTCGTGCATTCGCCCGTACATACATACATGTATGTTTGCCGCCGTGTTTGCCGCCACTTGGCACGTTTGCGCTCACTCGTGCCTGTGCACGTGTGCACTCCGGGGAAAGTTCGCATCGCGGCCCCAAGTGTGGCCCGAGATCATTTTCGCGATGCACGATATTTCCGTGATCTTTGACCTCGCCCGGTACCCCCGCAGCGCCAATGAGACAAAAACGCGGGGGACGAAACTTTCGATGCGGGTGTGGCGCGGGTCGCGCGGCGGGGCGGGGGGGGGGGGGGGGGGTGGGGCGGCGGGGGGGGGGGGGGGGGGGGGGGACGAAAAGAATAACAGTTATAGATATTGCTTATTTCTTACTTCTTATTTCTGCAAGGAAAACGGTGAACTTATATATGTACAATAGTAAACGAGCTCGCGCGACTTAGGCTTCATTAAAAGAAAATGCGACGTGCACGGAACTCGAGAGATGACAGTGCAGTCCGTTTCACTGCCGGGTGAAGTCGGGGGTCGGGTCCCCTGTCAATCATCGTCAACCATCAGCGAGCCCACGAGTCGTAGCGTCGATGAGTCCATGGATAGCCGATCGTTCCTCAGAACTGTTGAAAGTTTTTCGTTCTCTGTGGCACGGCGCCGACATTAAGGGCCAGAACTTTCGAGACGATATTCAAGTCATCCTGGTTTCCGTTGCCCGCACTGGCAGATTGGATCTCGCCCGCGATTCCTGACTGATAAAGAAGATGCTGGATCTGTCTCGCTGGTGTTACGACAGGCCGTTGTTGTTGTTGTTGTTGCTGCTGCTGCTGTTGCTGTTGTTGGTGGTGTTGGTGTTGGTGTTGGTGTTGGTGTTGCGGCCTGAATGGCTGGAAGACGTCGTAAGCGAAATTCTGCGAAGGCGTTTTTTGAAGCTGCAATTGTTGTTGTTGCACGGTGACGTCAAAGTTGTTCGAGTTTCTCGGATTGTTCGCCTTGTCGTCCGTCTGGAAATTGTTGAACCCAAAGTTGCCAACATTGCTGAACGCCTCTTGGCGATTGAACCTTGTCGCGGGCTGAACTGGTGGTTGTAAGTCGAGGGGGAACGTGGGTAGGTTTTGCTGGAGACGAACTTGCTGCTGTTGGAGCGGTCGCACGTGCTGATTCTGGAAGGACGGCGCCGGAACGTTGTTGGGAACTTGCAAGGTTAAGCTGGGTTGAAGGCGCACGGTGGTGCTGGTGGTCTTGAAATTCTGAAGATTCGGGTTGTTCGGCTGGAAACCTTGCTGGACATTATTTCCATGAAAGTTATGCTGCTGCTGCTGCTGCTGCTGCTGCTGCTGGAAGTTTTGCTGTATTTGGTTCTGATGCGACTGGAAAGTCTGCTGGATATTGGCACTGGGCAGCAATTGTTGGATCAGTTGGAAGGGCCGTTGCGCTGCGTTATTCTGGAATGGCTGGTTGTGGTGAAAGCTTTGTTGGCTGTTCTGTGAGGGCACGTTGTTCGCCGGAGGCGGGCTCTGGAACTGCAAGCTTTGTTGGAGCCGTTGCTGCTGCAGTTGCAAACGGTATTGGTAGAGCTTCTGCTGCTCTTGGAAGTAGATTTGTTGCTGTCGCTGTTGTTCCTTCTGGCGCAACTGCTCTTCGTAGGCTCGCCGTTGTTGGAACAAATACTGCATCTGCTGGGCTTGCTGAGCTTGAAGTTCCGCGAGTTGCTTCTCCAGCAAGCGCTGCTTGAACTCGAGCTGCTCCTGAAGGGTGAGAGCTTGCGGTGGCTGCCCATCGCTCTGCGTCTTGAAAATCGGAACGACGCTCTTGGGGATACCGCTTTCGTCTTGCTGGACCGTGAAGGCCGCTACCAGTGGAGCCTGAAATATCTTGACGTCTCCGGCTTTCTCCAGCTCCGGTTTGGAAATTGTCGATTTGTCGCCGGACGCCTCCGCCCTGTGCGTCTTATTCGAAGCGGAGGTGGACGATGTCACGGAAGTCTTGGTCGCTGCCAGTGAATTTTTCGCGGCTGTGGCTACGCCGACGCTGGCACTACCGGTTAAGGTTTCACCCGTGGTCGGAGTCTCGCTCTTACTGGGGGTCTGCTTGACGCTCAACGTGGTCGTTTGGATGTTACGGGTCTCGACCGTCTCCAGTTGCTCCGATGGCTTTGTTTCGTAAATCGCTGCTGTCTTGTCGGCCGGCACTACGTTATGTACCTGGAAACCCTTCGTGTAATCCTGAAGCGGCTGAGGGGCCTGAGACCTATCGTGACTCGGATGGTCGGACAGGACGTATTTGTCCGTTTCAACGTAGCTCGAGTTCTGCAGCTTGTCCTCGCTAGGCGTATCCTCTTCGGCAGGAAAGCCGTCGATCGAGAAACTCGTACTTTTCTGCCTCGAGATCTCGACGAAGTCGTACTTGTCGTCGCTGCTTTTCTCGGGGTATTCCTCCGTGTTGTATTCATCTTCGGTGGGATCGGTGGAAGCATGCTGCTCCGCGGATTCGGCCTCAAGATCGACCAAGGCCCTTAGCAGAGCACGTCGGAGCGTTTTGTCGAGCTTCACCGGGGCCGTGGAAGTTTCCGGCGCCGAAGCCATGGCCTCCAGATCCTGAGGGGCCTCCGCATGTAGGCCGGCGATGAAGGTAGATACTAATATTGCTACCGTTACCTGCAACAAAAAATACGAACTTTCTTAATTACATTTATATAGTTTTTGGACGTTTTTTACATCATTTTTCAGATAGAAGCACTCCACCGATTCATAGCAAAAGTAGACACGTTTCTTGGTTTTTCTATAAAAATCGAGCCAAATCGTAATTATAATTAATATCTGGAAATGAAATCTGACTTGGCGCGTTTTTCCGCACACACACGCACACACACACACAATATTTTTTATTCCCGTTTATCTCACTTCCTTTCTTATGAATGGTGAAAATTATGATTATGACATTTTAAACATAATAAAGCATTACGGTTATTTAATGAAATTGGAACGTTGCACTTTTTTATATTAATATATGGAATGCACCTGTTACTACGTTATTACTGGAAAATGTTTAGGTGAATAAAATGGTCTAATATGTATATATTATATGAACGTGCGTTCCCAAGAAATAGAAACGGATTGAATAGAAATGAGAAAACTACATTTCCAATTGGGTTTCATTCCAATTTCAGTTTGACTTTTTTAATGTAGATCGTAATTATTCGTTTCAAAACATTTCCCCAAAATCACAGTATATCATAGTCAAATTCGAAATACAGTTCTCCCCCCGTTATTGTCCCCCTCCGTAATTGTCCACATGGCAATTCCTTCCGTAATTGTCCCTTCCAAATATTCCGTAATTGTCCATGG
>JAPYZR010004580.1:0-31151 GCA_030522945.1 Trichopria nigra | reverse complement strand
TTTATTGTCAGATTCGTAATCAGCGACCCAAAATACGTCGGAAACCATATTAAAAATATTTTTTTTAGGTGAAGCAGTCTTTCCGAAGATTTACCCTATCTATCTATATCTATCTCTATCTCTACTTCGATAGCATTCTATTGCACTTACTCTAATCGCTATATCCTAATTTTAATTCCATGTAATTTTATTGCTTTCTATTTCTTTGTCTCTACCTTAGGTGTGCGTTCGCTTTCTCTATTGTTTTAACCTGTTATTTGTTTCTATGATTTCTTTTAAATGTAAACAAACACGACATTTTTGCATATTATTGTGTTAATCTATCGATATATTGAACGGTTTATCGAAATTTTCTTGCAAAGAATGGCTCGAGGAACTTTGAGAAAATATCTACGTTTATTATATGGTAAATAAAACTTTTCACAAATGAAAAATAACTCGATCTTGATCGAGTGTGTCAATGATTCTTCTGATTTAATGATTATATACTGTACCTCGATTTCTTTATTATTTTATCTATCAGTTGTTTCTTTATCTGACACTTGATTGGTTCAACTTTATTTTTCTCTTTTCCGTTCCATTATTTATCGACCGTTGACACATTTTTCATTTGTATCCGTTTCATTTTGTCCCTTTCCATTCCATCCACTTCCTACCTTTTTATTATCATTTTATTTCGTGTATATACTTTTTTTTATTTTTGTCTTCTTTCATTATTAACTACAAAAACTCATAAATGTCAGTGCTTTCAAATTGATGGAATACTTTTTATCTTACAATGCATTTTTAAATTAAAAACGTAACATTTATAATAAATGAATTTTTCAATACTTTTAAAGAATTTACATTTCCTCTTTCAATTTCTTGGACTGAAATTGCACAACAAGTGAAAATTGAACCACCTTTTAAAAGTGATATCTCAAGTTATACCCCAAAAAGAGTAAAATCGCACAATGTAAGATTTTAATTGTACTCCAATTTTACTCCAAGAAATATTAATTCCTTACTTTAGTTTGATATTCTAGTCGTTAGCATTACATGCGAATTCCTACCACGTCATATTTTCGAAAAAAGTTAGGTTAAATATGTAAAAATAGATGTTTTTGGCAGTTTTCATGGCAAATAGAAATGCATCTAGTTTCCTTCGTGCCTTTTTAAACATTCATCTTATTTTTCTCTATAAAATGAATATTTATTTTGATCTTATATGAGGTTATTCATCTCAGCAGTAGATTATTATTTAACAATTAACTTTTTCTGAGAAGACAATTATCATTACAAAGCGTAAGGAATTATTTGATTTGTCATAAAATTATTGCATTAAGAATTTGAAATTTGTTGATTAATGAATACTATCTATGGATACATCAAAGCTATTATATAAACAAAATTACGGATTCAAAATGGTTGATCCTATAGTAGTAGTACCAATATTACAAAAAAAAAAATTTCTAATCAAAAATCGATATATAAAATACTGCGCCGTTTCGTTAACGTTGCTCATAAATTGTACAGACCCAATATAGATTAAATGCAGATGAAAAATCATTAAAGATGGAAACATAAATTAATGTTATTGATAAAACATATCTCTCATGAATATTGCACAAATGAATTTATGTACCAGCACCAAAAAATACTTTGGAAATAATATACTGCGCTTTATATAATATAATACCCCAGTAACCAGAAACACATTGAAAGTTTAAAATACGAATTCAAACGAATTAAAGTGAATTAAATGCATGAGTACTGTTCAATTCGTATTTTTAACTTTCAATGCGTTTTCGTTCACTGAGATAATATATATAATATAATATAATAGAATTTAATGCTATGATAAGAAAATTTCCATTTGTCGCAAAAAAAAGTCAAAATATGATCAAAAACGTAAATTGTGAATACGTTTAAATTCACATTTCTCAATAATGCAGTGTGGTTGGAATAGAGTCCCTCTATATAGTAGGAGTTATAATAAGCCAAGAGACGGAAGTCCTCCATTTTGTGGACCACCTTTCGCAGCATCAAAAAATCCTTTGGAAATGATTACTCGCATGTCAAAGGTAAAATCAGTGTCAGTAAAATAATTTTAATTGAATTTCACTCTATTCCGGGTGGAAAATTCACTCGTCAACATAACTTACGTTTTAATATTATTTTATTGAATTATTATCTGAAGTGTATTCGTCAATGTCGAAGAGATCTCGTGCACTGAAATGAAATTCGAGTCAGTCATTTCTTGGAAATGAATTATTGTCTCGTACAGAAATGAATATTAACTTCAAATACTTGATATACAAATTTTAATACATATCAGATACAAACTATGCGCGAGAGACCGAATCATATCAAGAATTTACATTCTTCTATATATAAATCAATACAAAACTTGTTTGGCTTTAGACATTTTCTTACCGATTAACATTTTTTTTTATTATTATTGAATATATTAATTAGAAAATTATACAATAAATACCCTATATTAAACGTAAATCCATTGAATTTCATTTTAATGTACTGGATATTTTTTAAGTCTACGAAAGAGTGGATCTTTTCAAATTAAATGAACGATTTATACAATCGTTTCCAGTTACAGTGCGCCATCAGATCGAAATCGCCAAATATCGAAATATATTCGAGACATGCGAAAAGTTCACTGTTATGTATATAAAACAAAAACTGATTATAATTGCATTCACGGTACTTTTAAATTAATTGCTACAATTTTTTACATTTGTTTCGAGTGGAAACGGAGCCGCAATAATGCTGGACATTCTTAGTTTTTACTCCAAAAACATGTAAAGAGTATATATAGTAGGCGTGACCGTGGAATGCTTCAACGTCGTTCGCCTGAACGGCCTGACGAATTACTGTTTTAAGTCGTATTTCGCATGTAAAACGCATATGCTTTGTCGTCCTGTCGTAAGACACTAAAAACATTGCCGCCGGTGCCACGACCACAAGAATTCGTAAAGTTGAAGAAGAGAACATGAGTATATATTTGAAATCTTTAAAGGCGCTTCATTCTTCATTGTGGGGACACACACACACACATATATATATATATATATTAAAATATTTCTTTAAAGATTTCAAATACTCATAATCTCTTCATCAATTTTACGAATTCTTGTGATCGTAGCAAAGTCAATGTTTAGTGTCTTACGACAGCACAACAAAGTATATGTATATATGCGTTTCACATGCCAAATATATATGACTTAAAATAGTAGTGTATATATAGATAGATACTTGAAACAGCGAAAAATTCACGTTTTATAAGTATGATTCAGTGTTTAGTCTGAAAGATTTAAGGAAAGAAGGTAATACAAATTGCGCGGGTCACGCCCAACGTATATAATTGTGAAATTCTTGACGATAAAATTTATCGAAAACACACGGAGAGGATTTAATGTTATAAACATGTTAAATATATATTTAAGAGTATAATGTGTATATATATATATATATATATTAAACAAGTATATATATATATATATATTTATTTTACTTTTTTTCCCCTATAGTTTATATACCCTCAGTCCACGTAACAAAAAACAAAAAACTCCCACACACACGAAAAAAAGTAAAAATTTTCTTTAATCTATATGTACGTATGTTTATTTTATACATATAGAAATAAAAAAGTATTATATATACTTGTTTTAAACATATTTAACATATGAAACATATTTAGCTTTAAATCCTCGATGTATTTCTGATAAATTTTATCGTCAAGGATTTCACATCGATGCGGTGGGCGTGACCCGCGCAATTTCGTGAATTTGTATGACCTTCTCTCCTCAAATCTTTCTAAGGAAACTCTGAATCATTCTCATATAAAACGTACGTATACATATATAATCTTTTATACGTATGTTTCTCCAAAAATTGACCAGGTTTCCCATTTACAGAGAGATTTTTCAAAAATGTGTTCAAAGAAAATTTTCGTACAGACACTTTTAAAATATTTGCAAATTACTTATTCTTTTATATTCTACGCTCGGAAATGCTCCGTATATATATACATATTATGAAAACACCTCAACGTGAATGAAAACTAAAAAGAATACATATATATATATATCCCAGATAGCACAATATATTTTCAGAATATTCTCACGATATACTGAAATATACTTTCTGATATACGGAGGGTATCATATTTTAATACGGTGATATTCTCAGTATATACTCAGAATATTCCTAACTCCGCCCTTTTTAAGTACTCAGAATATTACCAGGATATACTACATGATATTCTCAGTACATACTCATAGGTAATATTACCATGATATACTACATGATATTCGCAGTACATAATCAGAAGATTACTGGGATATATTACTACAAGATATTCTCAGTACATATTCAGAATATTACCAAGATATACTACATGATATTCGCAGTACATAATCAGAAGATTACTGGGATATACTACATGATATTCTCAGTACATGTTCAGAATATTGTCATAATATATATATATTCAGATGAATAATGCATCGAAATTATAATGCTAAAGTTCGAAACATTTTGGAGTCAAAATTTTGTATATATATATATATATATATATATATATATATAGTCAACAGAACAGAAAAGCCAAAAACAAAAAAAAAATATATATATAATGATTATATTTGATTAACAATTAGTACGAACGTCATTTTCCCTAATTTACTGCGACTACAATTGTGGACGAATAGAACATTCAGTTTCGACGAAACGTTGAAATGTGTATTGTTTCATTGCAAAATCTATAAATAACCGAATAATGGATAAAAATAAAAAACATGTAAAATTGACCATAATAACAATTATACAGAAAATAGTTTGCAAAGATCTACTGAATTTTCACTTAAACTAAAAAAAAATTCTTTTTCACGTCAATATACTATTGCGTGCAAAGATCTTATAATATATAAACGCTGAACTCTCAAAGATGTCTTTATTTTTCTTTTCTACACTTTTACTCCGTTTCTCTTTCATTCGGCTCCGTGTGCATTTTTTATTATTCTATACGCAGTGCATAATAGAAGTCTCTCCAACGTATCCATTTCGATTCATTCAATATGTACTTATCCTTCTCTTGTCTGCCTTCTCTCATTTTCTCCACTCTTTGTCGACGTCACTCTTCCTTCATTTCCTTCAATTTCTGATCTTTTCCTCACTTTATTTCTAGATGCATTGCCTCGTCCATCATCGAGACGCATTGCTTTTCCAGCATTTTTCATGTCTTACCGATTCATCATATATATTATTTATTTCAAAGTCCCTGCCGTTTCAACACTTTGTTATTCTTTACAATTACATTTTTTACTGTTATTGTTGTTGTTATTGTTGTTGTTTAGACTATTTCCAGAAAATTTACGGTAAAAATTAATATTAATACGAGGTTACACATTTATCACTCGAACGATTCGTCTCTGTCTGATAATATATATATATATATATATATATCTTTTGTACACGTATGTTTCTAAAAAATTGACCATCATTAGGTTTCCCATTTAAATTGATATTTTTCAAAAATGTGGTTTTTTTTATTTGAGCAAATTCAATCTACATTAAGATTATTGCTTTTACAATATATAAACATTGGTGTAATAGATTGTTCAGTATATATAGAGAGGTTAAATCGATAGTTTACACTTGTCGAAATAATTCCATAGAGTCTTACAAATAATATCTGTATAGGTTTAGGCAATATGATCTTGCATGTAAGTGGAAGCATAAAGCCGAGTTTCTTTAAGTCACTCAACATCATTTTTCGCTGATCATCGTACAAGTTACACTGCCATAGTATATGTGGTTTCAATCTTGAACATTGTTTCCGCATTGACAGTTCGTACTATTCAGTACTCTTATTTTATGAAGCGAATAGGCAAGACTATATAATGGCCAGACGGACAACTTGTAACGGTTGATATTATTCTTCTCGATAATTTGAAGCTTGAAAACCACGGTTTTTCAAAAATGTTTTCAAAGAAAATTTCGGAAAAAACGCTCGGAAATGATCCGTATATATACATATTATATGAAAAAGCCTCAACGTGAATGAAAACTAAAAAGAGTACCTATATATATATATATTAATGGATCGAAATTATAATGCTAAAGTTTGAAACGTTTTGGAGTAAAAATTATAACCATATATATATTTTTAATATTTTTATTATTATTATACAAATGTAATATAATATAATATAATATAATAATAATTATTTATGTACTATATATTATATAATAATATACAATCAAAAATGTATATCAATTATGTTTATTTTTCCAGAAATTATCAAAATCATTATTTTTATTGTTTGAAAGGTTTTAATGCATATAAAGTATAACAAATCGAATAGAATTTAAATAAATAGGATTTTAATTGGATTACAAAGTTTTGACCATCAGCATTATCGAAATTTGGTTATGTTAGCATTTATTATGTTGCTTTTTTTTTAGAAACATAATCATAATGAATCGTAACCCAAACAGCACATCTGACACACGATGTCATCAAGATTTCCTCAGGACGTCCAAATATCCGCTTTTTTTCATCCTCTGACCTGATGATGTCCTGAGGACAGTGAGGGGATAAGAAAAGCGGATATTTGGACGTCCTGAGGAACTCCTGAGGACATTCTGAGTCAGCTGTGCTGTTTGGGAATTTGACAAAAATATAATAGTGACGATAAACGAAAAAAGAATAAAAAAATAAAATTGTAATTGATTAAGAGGTGGGGGTTCTATACTTTATAAAATTTAATTCATTGTTGAAGCATTATTCTTAATTCATTATTTATTTGTTATGTTCATTATTTTATTCTGTAAATGTTTAATTATCAAGTGTATTTTGGATATCTTCTTCATTTTTATTATTTGTCTGCACTAATTTCATCGTTCTTTTTGTTTTTAAATTTCCCAACATGTCCATCGATTTTGGAATCTTTTGTTACTTGGAATATTATTCAAGTGTTTTATTTAACCTAACCTAACCTGTAATCGTTAAAGTTGTTACATTCCAGAGTAACTTTCGATTATATGAAAGAACAGAGTTTTTGGTTTTACATAAATGCACTCCATAATCAATTTACCATTTATTTCGATGTATAGAATTATACATATATATATATAGAATACAATTGGTAAACAAGTGTATAGAATCATATAGAATCGGATTCCAATTCTAAATTGTATAGAAAATGTATCCATTTCTATCCGTTTCTTTAAAATCCGGATAGAATTGGAATCCGATTCTATACGATTCTATCCACTTTTTTACCAGGGAAGTCCCCTTTCCTACGATGCCACTGGGCAGAAAATACTCCATTTCTCAATTAAGCCAATGTTAATAGTTTTAAATCCTCCTGCACCATACACGCAATCGGCCGTCGCTGCCACAAAATTACAAAATAATCGTATATATACTATATATATCTGAGACAAATCCAAATCACATTCTATTTTACTTTATTGTTTCGGATATAAGAAATAAACTAAAATGACGATGCGTCTTATACCCAAAAACACTAATGTCGAAAAAATTCTTTTAAAATTTTTAAAATATAGATGAGATGCATTTTAATTTACAATTGTGAAATGGCTACTTTACAATAGGAAAAACAAAAAATCCGTTTGTGTAATTCATTTCATCAGTCAGATTTTTTTTATCAATTTCTTCACACTGGTATAATGTGAGTCACAACAAAATTACCAATATTGTATATATATATATGTATACTATCGCTCTATATAAAACACGTAAAGGAGATTAATGAAATTTCTTCTTTCAAGATTATTCAAATTCGTTATCGCAAGCACTTAGTGTAAGTATTTCGCTTAAAGAGAATGGCCTTACATTACCTATATACCGCTTCAAGACAGGTTGAATTTTTACTCCGACGTACGTAAGGCGTTACTCAAAAGAAATATAAAGAGAATCATTTGTAGAGATTTTCTCTTTCATTCCGTTCATTATTCTCTTTCTTTGTGCATATTCCTGCCACTCTCTCTCTCTCTCTCTCTCTCTCTCTCTCTTTCTCTCTCTATTTGCCTCTCTATACAGTCAGGCATTTCGTATATGTGTCTGTTCGCAGGAACAAGAGTGCCTTACCATATAGACCTCATGTCCGCCCCGTGTCCGTCCGACGTCCACCCGTTGGTCGTTCGAACCCAACCGCTCGTCGGGTCCATCGGCGTGTCGATCCTCGTCGTTCCGTGACGTTAACCTGGCGGCCCTGAAAAGAGTAAAAGACCGAGGAAGCCGACGAAATTCGGCCGTTGAAGTTGCCGCAAAGCTCCGAGGGCACGATTGTGCGGCGCATATCATATATATATATATATATATATATATATATATATATATATATATATGGGCGGCTTTTTTTAAACCCATGGAGTCCTGCGGTGGGGGGTTAGGAAACGGACAGAAAATCGCGGCGCGAGGGGGCAGGAAAGTATACGGTATATGAGAGAAAAACAAGTCGTGAGAAAGAGATAAAGAGAGACAGCAGCATCCGGATTGGCGTGACCAGAACAGCAGCAGCAACGAAGCAAAGGACGATACCAAGTATATAGTAGGGGAGAAAAGAGAAGAACTATAGAAAGAGACGAAATTTGGGGAGAGGAGGAGGGGACTATAGGTGGAAAGGGAGGAAATTGTCGTGTAAAGGACGAGAGGAATGGAGAAAGAGCGCGAGGGAAATTGATTAAAGGAAAGCTTTAAAGTTCTTCTTTAAAGTTTTCTAATAAATTATATGAGACTTCATAGGGGGGTGGGAGGTAGAAGCGTTTTTCGATTGTTTTCTTTTATTGTTCCTCCCGCGCGAAGAAAATGAGAGTCGATTCCCGTCGAGTTTCAAACGTTGAAAAGTTAAATGTATTTGTTTTGGTAAAATCTGATCTAGAATAGAAATTGATTGCCGCATGAATTACGTCTACAATTCTACAATGAGTAGAATGTAATGAAAAATTGATCTAAAGATGCAAAATACTGGATATAATGTAAAAGATATAGATAAAGGGATTTTCTGATTTATAACAAATGAATCAATAATTAAATGTTGAAATTTGGAATTGTAACGACACGGTTTCATGCTGTGATTAGTTTCTTTATATTCAGTCCTAATAAAAAAATAATTAATTTCTTCTTTTTTTGTGATCTCACTTTTCTCCGTGCTAAATACGTGAGTTTTTACTCGTTTATGAGTGACATTTATTCAACGAGTAAAGACTGACGAATAAAAGTAATAAACAAAAACAATACGTATTACAGAACAGATATAGAAGAAAAACGTTCAAGTTTTATTTTATACACCTCGAAAATTCCTTGATAATATCCAAGTTGTTTTTCTATAATTTGTAAGTACAATATACTATAGCATAATATGCATTTGGACGTGAATAAAATGGAGGTTCATTGCTCCAATAGAAAATACGCATTTAGAAACATGTGTACGTACCCGTACAATTTTGACAATTATGTAACAATTACGTAACAAATATGTAACAGTTGCGTAACAAGTAACATATATATGTAAATTTTACGTAACTCTTATTACCTTCAATGTTTGCAGGGTAAGAAATTCATTAGATTGTTCAATTTTTCATAATTGTTTTCAATTTTTCAAATTATACTCGAAATTTGATTTTATTTTTTTATT
Source organism: Trichopria nigra (assembly GCA_030522945.1). NCBI lineage: Eukaryota > Metazoa > Arthropoda > Insecta > Hymenoptera > Diapriidae > Trichopria > Trichopria nigra. The sequence continues at coordinate 21,486 of JAPYZR010004580.1, read as the reverse complement.
ATCGGGAAAAAAAAAAATTAAATTAAATTATTTTCTCTAAAAATTCCAATTGAACAAACTGTGTGATTGAAAGTAAACAATGATAGAGAACCAATTTTTCGGGGTAAAATTAATTAAGCGATATTATAATCCCATGGAATCGAACTTTCATTTCGCCCACATTGTGTGTAATTTTCTATTGTTTATTAAACCTGAGGAACAACGCCCAAAGAATAACTATCGTACCAAAAACATCGAACGTAATGGACGCTTGTAGAAGGACGTTCGTCTACGCATATTCGTTGCTAAGGACTTCAGACGAATTTTTTTTTCGTAAAAATGAAAATTACGTTTATGTACTATAGAGGAGTATCTGTAAATCGTACGGAAAAATCATACGAACAAAAGGAAAATTTTTCATCGAATATTATTTATAGTAACATTTTGTTTTTATGAACATTTGTTGAGTATTTACATTATTGGACACGTTTAATGTTTTACTTTTGGCGAAGTTTCTCGCACATGTAATAAAATGCACAATTGAAAATATTTCATCGATTCGGCCCTGAACAATTTCTGGTATACTTTTACTGTTTCACCGCTATTCATCCTAAAAACAGGTTTTAGTGGTGATGCATTCCTACGTGTATTTTACTACGTTACTTCGAGATACATGTGTATTCTTAACGAATACTATGGTGGATATCTTTTTTTGTAGTGTAAACACAAATAGGCTGATCTAGTTTCATTAACCATTTATTAATTAATCAGTTATTAATTATTAACGACTATTATACAGGTCGGAACGTAATAGTTGATAAACGCAACGTTTAATGATGATTGCTAAAAAAAAAGAATCATTTAATCAATTATTCATCATTGTTTACTTTATTTCGATATATTTTCAGTATTCTCGGGTACATCAGATCTAACAACAGATGTATACAGAATTCTTCGTTTTTCATTTATTGTAAAATGTGCTCCAACTTCAGAAGTAATGTCAGCGATCACTTCAAGATGAATTCGAACCATTCGAACAAGACGTTGCTGTAATATGGTTTGAACTATATTGTTGGGGGAATTGCACTGTTTCTTTCATCCGTGCTATGTCCATTGATTGCAATACTATACGTAATTAGATTCTCACACAACATATTACAAAAATCATGACGCACTGCAGAAGTTTCCAGTGTTTCTATGGCGGAGTTATGGCGTTATTTATTTCACACACACACATATATATATATGCACAATATTCATACGTCCAGAATATCCAGTCCTTTTGTCATCGTAATTTGCCATTCTACTTTCTCCTCTTTCGGTTCTATGCTTGTCGATGCTGTTCCCGACGTGGTCCATGCTCCGATAATGGTCGGTTGTTGAGACAATTCGCTTTTTCTTGGCGAAGACAGTAGCAATATCTACGTGAACAGAAATATGAAAAACGGGCCTTGACATTTATAAATCGTATTTGCACTCGTGAATGACAAGCGTGAAAGATCACTTATTATAAATTATACTTGTTCAAAACTTAATTTCTTGGATTCAATAGATTTAGTTGATAACAGAAAAATTACACAATTTACATTCCGACCTTCATACTTGAGATCCTTTTCAGAAACATTTATTATAAAATGTCTAAAAGAAATACGACAAAAATATACTTATTATGTAATTCGTTGTTGTTCTATTCTATTATGTATATTCGTAATTTATTTGGGTATAGTATACTGTGTAACAAGGGCGAAATTATCGATTTTCACGAGTGTGAACTTTGTCACTCGAGCAAAGCGAGTGTTACAATCACATTCAATGCTGAAATCGATATTTCGCACGTGTTGTGTACGATATTTTTTAATAGGATGTGCGCGATGATCGGTTATACGCTTAGTGTGTAAAATCGATCATCGCGCACGGAGTGTAAAAGAAAAAACTATATCTTCCCACCATTACCATTTCGATGATATAAACATAGGTGAAGGATCCCCATTATACTTTAATTTTTCTATTCGATATCTGGTGTCTCCATCCCTTGTTTTAACGGTTTTCCCCATCCCCAGCACTAGCAGTGTGAAAAAAAGGAAACGATTCCCTTTCATTAATTTCAATTTCATTTCAAAATTCATTCCCTGTTCTGAAAAATCGATGATCGATTTGTTGCGGTTCTTTCCATGTCTTTTATACATTTTAGATTTTTGAATGTTCCTCGGCTGACCGTATTATACATTCTATGTTTTTAGTCAAAGTCCGTCCCTCATCCCCATACACATCTTTCAGATTCGCGATTCATCTCTTTTGCATACGTGCATTTTCTTAACAGGAGCATTTGCTTTCTCCTCTCTTCGATTCAACTCCCTCCTTTATCTTTCGCCTTTCACTCTCCTGTCGTCAACACAACTTTTCAAAAGCACATTTTGGCTCTACTGCTCTTCCACCCATTGTAATCGGGTTTCTTCTCTTTTCAACGCAACTGCCTTACTTTCCTCCCTCTGTTGGATTCAATTCAATTCGATTCTCAGCCAATCTCTATCTTTCTTTATCTCTATCTCCATCTCGATTCTCGCTTTTACGCGTGCGCGACTTGGTGTGCACACACGGACAGGGTATATTCCCTCGCCCCCTTTTTGCTCTTCCTCTGTCCCTTTCTTTGCGCAGCGTCGTCTCTCTCGCTCTCCCTCCCAGCTCTTCCGGATATTCTCGAAGACCGAGCGAGAGAAAGAGGTAACGACTGGAGCAGGAATGGAGTTGGACATGTACAAGAGAGAGAAAACGGACGTGCGGGAGGGAGAGAAAGAGAGAGAGAGAGAGAGAGAGACAGCGATACAAAGGGAGAGCGAGACGAAGAGGGGAAACACGACAGAGAAGACCTATGTTTAGGGAGTGGGTGAGACTATATACGCGTTTGAGAGAAAAAGAAAACGAGGGAGAAAGAGAAAGAGCGAGGGGGTTTTACCCAACGACCGGCTCTGCACCTGCAAGTTGAAGCGCCTAAAGAGAGAAACCCATGGTGCTTCACGTTTATGCTTTCTCCCTCTCTCTCTTTCTCACTGTTAGTTTTTCCATAGAGACCCGGTGCTTCAATTTCCCTTCCCGGCATTTCATTCGTGCACATGTGCGCACACGTGATTCCCATCGTGCATGCGTGTATACGTGGGTGCACGCAGCACACCACGTGAACGCTCCCGCGCAGTCGAGTCGCGATCGCACACAGACACACATACACGCGTGCACGCTTTAACACGTGCATACAATGAAAGACATCTGCAAACAAATCGTCTGCCCGTGAATGGGAAAGAATTCGATTGTGCGCGCGACTAAAAAGAAACCTGCCAGTTCGTGACGTAACGGCGGGCGAATTTTCGTGCTTTAATTCTCCAGATTCGCATATGTGGTACGCCTGATTTTTCATTTTGCTAATGGCACCGCGACGGATTCGAAACAGATGCGACTAAATGCGGATCGAAAAGTTTTCTTTCTTTTCTGGTCGATTGTGCGCCAATGGCGATTTTGCATTTAATTGCCGGATCGACATTTCAAGGTGATAGAAAAGTTGAAGAACAAGTGACGCGTTATAATAATTTTTCATCCTTTCTCATATTATAATTTCATGACTGATTTATTTCAAGCATATTCATTAAATCTTGTTTCTCTTTCTTCGTTTTTTCGGTTAGGTGCAGATTATTGTCTTAAAGTCCATAAATATTGTAAATACATCTACTTTTAGACCTCTCGCGGGTTTTATCCACGATTCCGTTTTCCACGCTTTCCGATTTATGTTCGAAAGATAGGTGAAAATCCCCCAAAAAGTCCCTGAAAGACCGGTGAAAAGCGGGAAACCTTTCCCCGTCTCTCTAAAAAGAGAAAGAAAATATCCATAGCGTAGACTGGACGCTGATATAGATATGGATATAGGTTATAGGTTGAAAAATGCGATACTATTTAAAGCGACCCCTTAGGAATACAAATACTTTGCAAACACCAAAAAGTTATGGTAATTTAACAAAGAAATGGTAATTTAACATTTATATAATTGTTACTTGTTACGTAATCTCGATTCGTGGCATCTGTGATTGAGCATGATGCTATAGAGAAATTTTAAACCATGCAACGTTTCCCTATTTGAATTCCACGGGTATTCTTCTATCACCTCGGATTCGGAACTGTTCGTAGATGTTCGATTCCTTTCGGCCATGCCCACTCTCCGGGGTTTCTATTTGTCTTCCTACTGTATCAAAAATCCTACCAGTCAAAGAATATATTAGTGGGAATGGATGAAAGTATTAACTTTGGTTACTCGACCAAAAAAAGAAAATTGCCATAAGTATAAACATTTTACCTGTACCTCAGCAATCATTTATATTTGTAAATCTCTTGTTCTTCCGCATTTGTCATTTGTATGCTTCACCTATCTGGTCCCCTCATACTAAGTCGAACATTTCAATTCTAGAATCCGTACAAAGAAGAATCCCTTCATATGAAACAATTGATCCAATGCAGACATTTTTACATGATTTTTCAAATATTTCAGTAGCTTAATATCGGATTATAACATTTCATTCTATTCATAATTTAAATGGCATTATTTGTGTAAAAAAGATTCTGTTTGTAGAACAGTTCGATCGCCTGAGGTCTCCAATCATTTTCCATTAGGTGGACCGCCGCATTATCTACGATTTTTTCGTACATTATGCCAACTGTAGGACAATATCATCATATTTTTCAGTAATTACTCACCTAAGACGAACATGGAACACGCTTCATCCGCATTTACAGAGAATAGAGGCTACATCAACATTTATCTATGCCTGGTGTAGGAGTAAAATCCTTTTACTATATAGTTATTATCCTTAATGTTTGGTTATGTTTACCTTACTACATTTCGGTTTGTATCTTAAATTTACCGCACCTGGTTTGTATTTTCACGTTTGTACTATTTTCTGCACTTTTCTTTTGCTTCGGTTTTATTTTAAATTGTACTATTATAATTGTAAATGCGGGCGAATTCGCCAGTAAATAAATATAATAATAATAATAACTATTTTCATAAAAAGTCCACGTTTCAGACCATAATGGACTTAAAAATATGGACTTGAAAATGTAGCTGACGCAAGAAAATGGATATAAAAAATGCACGTCGACTATAGTCTGTCTATATGTTGTCTCATCTTAGATCTGATTAGTTTTTGGGATATATCTATACTAAATAATTAAAAAAACATTATCGCGAAAAACTTTAAACGCACTTATCTTATTCAATTTAGTAACAAAAGAATTGGCCAATGACTCAGAAGTAGCGGACAAAAATATCGAATGTAACGGATAATGGTATTTTTAAATTGACCAATTACAAGTCAAGATATTCCCGATTATCTAAAAAATCACGTGTCGTATATTTCTTACCAAGATAGAAAAAAATGCAGAAACGTGTCGAAATAACACATGTGCAGAATATGACCACACGGAAATGAATACCGGGGTCCCAAAGTATACGTCCCAAACGCCGTTCAAGTGTATAACTAAGATGTACCATATCTGTAATTTGTACCAGTTTACACTTCCACGTACATCACTTCGATTTTTAGCAGGGAACAAGTACATGATTTTTTAAATTAACAAATTAGAAGACGAGATTATCTCTGATTTTAAATGAAAGAAATATGCTAAACTTAAGGCTTACTGGGGGCTTACGAGCGAAAAGAACAATTTTTCGACATTTTTTACTTTATTCCGTTAAACATTACAGTAATTTTGTAAAGCGCACTTAGTAAAGTGTATCTTTAAGTGTATTTCGTGAAAATTTGAAGTAAAAATGTTGCAAATTCAGGCATTGGCAGCCATTTTGCGGAGACGCCTCGGAAAAGTGGTGGCTTGCGGTGGACACTGTAACTCGAGGTAGACTCATCTGAAAGCAAAAAACCAAATTGATTTCGTTAGTGGATAGATTTTGCCCGCCCCCAACGTTGTATATTTTTTTTTATTTCTATCTTTTTGGGTACGTTTGGAAGCAAAAATAGTGTTTTTCAGCCCTATATACCGGCCATTTTGTATCTTTTAAATCGGTAACAATAACAAAAAACAGAAAGCAAGACCGTTGGTGGCAGGTTTTTCTGGTCCAGAAAGTGTGTGCAAAATTTCAAAGCAATCGGTTCAATACTCGCTGAGAGTGTCCACTGACTTTTAAAACAAAATCTCGAAAAAAGGCGTTCAAAGTTTTGCATGCATTTATATGCTCATAAGATGAGGATTTTTCATTTATCTTGGTTATTTACACAGAGTCGTCGATTCCAGGCCCATATTCCAGTGTTCCAGATGCAATTGCGACGTCCATAGCATCCTTTTGCTCCTGTCTTCGTCGTATCCTCTCCTGTTTCGACGTAACCGCAGCTTGTTGCTCGGCTCTTATTACGCGCTGGGCGTCCTGCCTTTGCTGATATTCGTGAGCAGTGGGGCCAACAGATACTTCCATGTCGTGTAAAAAAGCCAGTAGAGCGTATGTGCCTTCATTGAACTGGCACGCAGATACATTTGCTGCAAATTTAACAATTTTTGACCCACTTGTAACTTTTTTTGGAGCGATTTTTCATATGAGATGGTTTAGGCTTTCATTGTTGTTTTGCGTGAATCCGCCGAGGCAACGCTATAAAAGCACACCTTTGCTCAATTCGTCGTAAATCGGCTTTATGGCTTCTAATACATCGTTCGGGAATGGTTTATAATCATGGTAAAATGAAGTTATGTTGTTACTGGCGTAAGCTCGTTGCCAAGCGCACCACGAATCGATGTTCGTCCGTCGAACTGTAATGAAGAACCGTTGCCCAAATTGCAGTTTTCATTTTTTCTACGGAATCCGAATTTCTTCTAATTGCTAACCCGTAGTAAATGGTTAATTTATCAATTAATTTTGCCGTGAGCTTTCCTTCACCAGAAAGTGTTTTTTCCTTTCGTTTCTCTTTCTTCCACGGTATTTTATACTAAATTGCGCAAACGTCTGCCCATCCTCTTCTGCACGTGTCCGACGCATTCCTTTTTATATATATCAACGTCTTCACCGTAAGATTTGGCATTCTTCAAACCGGCGAACGTTTCAGAATCACCGTCTCCTATGTAATATCGGTATACCACCGAGTACTTTTGTAGTGAACGCTTGAACATTTCAACTACAGCATTAACTTCCATATTTCCTGCTGGTCCATCATGGTTGCTGTCACATTCGTTATTTCGTATATATGTTCTTCGTGCTTATGTTATTCAAACTCCAAACTGTCGCATTTTTTCACCCAATATTCGCATTTTTTGCAGTACGAACTTTTCACAAATACGTCTACAACTTTTCCGGTGTAATGTCCGATCAATGTAGCCACGCCGTATAAAGAAGTGAACCCTTGTTTTTGCCACGTACCGACTCCTGACACAGTTAATTCGGATGTTTTATTTTCTTTCATCGTTTCTTGTTTCTATTTGTTTGCCGCAGAGCAGAAAAATTGATCTGCAACATCTCGTACATTTTCAAGCATATTGTTGAAATAGCTCTTGTAGATTTTATAACTAAGAAAACTGCTCGCTATATAAACAGGCCCGCAAAATTTGTCACATCCCGCGCTTCCCAAGCCTAATATACGCGTCACAAAAATGAATCTATAGTTTATTTCATATTTTTGCGCCGATCTTCTGACATGACGGAATGTATTTTGGCACTTTACATTACTCGCACTTCACTGCAATTGTAAAACCGAGTTCTTTCTTATCAGTTGTTTTGAAATTAACTATCTCACCACATGTGGCGGACTTCACTAAAGTTGAAATCGTCTTGAAAACTAATAAAAAATCTATTATTCTGTAATGTTTTTCCGCGTCCTCCGGCACTCTCGCAGAACTTGAAAAGCATATTTTTTTTGGCCGACGCACTCTTCGTTTCTATGTCGTCGGGATTCATTTTTGCTAGGTTTGGTCGTTTTTTCGTCTATCTAATCGCGAACCACTGGATTTTCTCTCGTCTCTGTTTGCTTTCGATACTCTCACCATTTTTCCAAAAACTTCATGGCACGAATATGCGTCTAAACAACTCGGCACTCAACGGTGAACTGTTGCTTAGGGTTTTCTGAAAGGCGGAATAAACGCATCGAAACATTCAGAGAATAGAAACACGTGCGACAGGGCAACGGAAAGGGGGCCTCTAATGTACGTACAAAGGCCCCGAGAGGAAGAAAATCGATACGGCGAAGGTCGGACGCTTCCGGCGGGTCACATACTTGAGGCGTACACCCTGAGATCCGCATGGGCCTCCAAGTCAGATATTTAAAAAAATCATATTTCCGGCATTTTTGCACGAAATGACTTGAAATTTTAACACAATACTCCTGGAACGTTGTACTATCGAATACAAAAATAAAAAAATTTTACAATTTTTGACCCAAGTAAGCCCTTAAAATCATATTATGTTGGAAAATGCCGCAAACTATTAAGAAAATAAAATTATACATACCTCGCAATACAATAAAATTTCTATCATAAAAACAGATCCTTATACGTGTAACTCTAAAGTTACTCATTTATAATCTTTTTCAAAAATGTTTGAATATGCATTACCCATGAAATTGAACGCAGCTTGGAAAATCGTGTTCCCTATATGTTCCACTCTCTCGGACCCGCACGACAAATCTTTCTAGAAAAACAGAAAATATAAAATTGTGATATTTACTCTTCAACGTTCAATATTTCTAAACTATGTATATATACCTTTGAAAAATGAATACCTTGCATCCATTTTTAACGGCTTACGAAGAATTAAAAAAATTCATATACTTCATTCATAACCTCAAACCTTGATTTTTACCATTTTTAAAATACATGAATTTTTCTTTCATATATATGTGGATGAACTAATCAATACGAATTTACATACAAATTTTCAGGCATACATACGCATATACTTATAACATAGCGGTGAAAAGTTTACGCCCAAAAACATCCAATTCCGAAAGACGCGAGGATGGTATACAAACCGGAGAAAAGTGTGATTTCGATGATGCGAGAGTACGCGAAGTTCTCCTTATTCTCTCTATTCTCGATTCGCTCGCATCTTTCGAGTGTTGCTCACACATGTGCGCATAATGTATAGTGTATGTATGAATGAATATGTGCAGGGAAACGAAAAGTTTTAAAATTCGAGGCGTTCGGAAATTACCAATCACCAGCCATTTCTTTCCTCGATCCCTAACTATATATGTCGGAATCTCCAGAAACGAACAAAAAATCCGATTTTTCCATATACGAAATTAGTCATAATAATAGAAAATGTAAAAAAAATTACTTAACATATCGTTCCTATAAAATCTATGCTCAAATGACGAAATATCCGCGTGAATGGCGGATGAAATGAAATCCGAAAATGTAATACGTGTGTTTGTAAAAAACTAAATCGAGACTCAAAACATGACCTTTCACCACGCGCGCGTCTGAAACAAAACAATAATACATCACGGATTCCTAAAAGTGAGAATTAAGGTACGTATTCATGGAGATACAGATATCAGATATTTACCCCACTCGCGTATCCAGGATACATATATCCAGATATCTGTATCTCCATGAAAACGAGGCAGGCGTTTAGCGAATAGATATTAATATCTAGATATCTGCATCTCCGTGAAATCGGACCTTTACACCTCCACAGCCTCCACTGGCTCCACCGTCAACAATCGGCGGGAATTGCACTTTTCGCCCGGGTTGATGTGGTATATATAGACGCGAATCCTATAAAATCTTTTTCGTTATAAGAAAATTTATATTTAAAATGACGCACTTTCCAACGAAACAAATCTGAATAACGGGAAATAATCTTGAACCTAATAGTCGTTTTGTTACCGTGTATTTTGAACCATCATTACGCTATTTGACCTCATTTGAATTGAATTCACTGGAAGCACTCGGGTGTATGTTATTATCTTCTTCTAACACGTGCGAAATTATGAAACAGAGATGTAGACAGTGCGTGAGAGACACCAGGCAAGAGAAAAATGCCATCTACATATATATATATATATATATATATATATGAAAACAAAGTTGGCAACAGTGTACACATGTGACACCTATCTGGAAATAAGCGTACCTAAACAAATGTTTTAAAGGGCAAATATCGAGATGTCCGGAACACGAAAAAACTGAAAAATAGATCTCGATAAAACTAAAAATTATAAACTATATACGCGACGTAAAAGTCACCGAATGATACTGCATGTATGTTGAAAGACAAATTCTTGCGAAATCTTTTACGGATTGCTCAATTCGAGATTGAGAAGCACCATAAACAAAATAAAATCAAGATATGTATACGGTGCAATCAAAAACGCGGGAAAGTTACACCGACCGAAAGTTCTCGGAGAATTTCCGTTGATGCGCCCGAGCTCTCCCCGAAGCCGCGTTTCGTTCGTCTTCGCGTTTCCTCGAGGCCGCGTCTGTTACCGGCGTCGTCCTCCTTATTCGTGTATATTTACGCGAAGCGGTCGAAAAAAAAAATAAAAACACGACCCCTCCGCGAGTGCCACCGAACGCGACGACTTTAGATTCGCCTCCCGACGAGTTCCGACGGGAGTCGAAAGGATAATATCGGCGAGGTTCGAAAAATTCAATCCTGGCGCATCCGAAAGTATATATATACGTTTCCCTTCTTCTTTCTATATGCACCTTTACATATGTAATATCTGTACACGGGTACCGACCTAATCTAACCTCAAAACACAGACGGCGAAGATCGCGGATGTTTTTCGCCCGTTTACCGAAGGTAATAACGGTGCGCCATAGAGTGAGAGAGAGAGAGAGAGAGAGAGACGGAAACTCGATCGCGCGAAACTGCCTTCTCTCGAGCCCGCTCCCCGTGTTTTCACCGGATGCCATCATCGAGAGCGCGACATAACCTCCACGAGAGAGAACCCCCGGCGATTTGTCCGTATATACAGCCTGTATCCGCGAAACGATCGAAAACGCGGCCTCAAATTTTTCGGCGCTTCGAGACGCATACAAAATGCTTTTCCGCGCAGTTCGTGACTCGTCGTCGAATCGCGAATTTCGGAGATAAACCGCGAGTCACGTAAACAACTGTGATGTAACATATATATATATATATATATATATACAGCAAAGGGAAGAAATCAGCCCTGGCCGAGTTTCCTATACAGAAAAGACCTTCCGCAGTTACGAGTGACGTTCCGGCAATTTTCCCTTTGGAAATCGTGCCGTGGAAAATCTTCATCGAAAAGTGAGTTTTTTCCACCAAAAGTGACTACCAAAAGTGATTATCGATTTATTGTGTGATTATCGACCTGAATGGTCCAGCGATTGTTTTTTTTTTTTTTGTTGTCGAACTTTTTTCTTTCATCGTCGTAATGATTGGAAAATTGTCGATTTAACTTTCGTCGCTTTCAACGCAGGTTCGACGAGTTCATCGCCGAAGAACTGAATTGTGGTAAATTAAAACTTGTACGAGTATACATATAGTACGTGGAATGAAGATTCGAAATTCTGCGAAAGTGTCCATTTATCCGTTTAAACTCAATTTCCCGTCGGTAAAAAGATTATCTTCTATATTTCTAAAAAAACGCGAGAATTCCGAAAATTACGTCACCTTATTCGGTTAATCCCATCGTACATATATACATACATATACATATATGACGGTCCCCCCGCATTGTACGACCTTGAATATTATGTCCGACGGCATTTATGTGTGTATATACGCACAAGCGGCATGCTTTAAAATCGAGGAAATATATATATATATTGAAGGAAGGCGAAAATCGGAAGGCGCCGACACAGTGACGAACTTGAACTCGAAAATCTCCGGTGATAAGTTAACGGTACGAGTTCAGTGAACTTGCCGGGCGTCGCGCGCGCGACAGGTAATATAGAAATGGCCCTTGAAAAACACGCATATGACCCTTCCGAAATTCGCCGTGGGACCGGTCGTCCTTGAGTGGAAACTCCCATTTTCATTTGTCGGTATATGGAACTGACGAATTTTAATTGCGCGGTTTTATTTTGATACTTTTTTATTTCTCTTTCTTCGCGAAGGAAATTTTAACGGGATTCGCAAATATACGCGATTATTGACTTGAAAACATTTAGTGAATAAAATAGAATACATATATATGTATATATACATATGTATGTATGTATGTATGTGTGATGAATTTGATAAATGCATGGAAAAAACTTTATTCAAAAGTTGAAAAATTTTCTATTTATATTTTTGTTCTCGTCTATTTAATAATCTATTATAGTTTTGTTGTGTTTTTAATTTTGTTATATATATATTTATATAATGTCTGTACATTTCATTAATGTCCTTGATATGTTTATAATATAATATGTGTCATATATTTATAATGTATAGTATTATGTAAATATTTACACGCACCAGGACAATTCCCACAGTCAAAGGGAATTGATAAATTTTATTATTCTACTGTTATATATACAGGGTGTACCAAAAACTTTGGTGACGGTCTATTTGGTGAGCTATCTTAACCCGTATCGTATTCTTATGTTTTTGTGGCTGCTAATATAAAATCTGAAGTCAAAATTAAGAAATTCAATATGGCGGACAGCGAGCAGAAAAATTAAAAATTTCAGAATAAAGTAGAATATTTTTTAATAAAATAAATCGTATTGTATTCTGCATAAAATTTTAGACAAAAAAATTTCCATTGTTATTTGTTTTTTAAATGTATACTTTACGAGACAAAAAAATATTGAAAAAATAATTACTTTTTCGATGAATCCGACTATATGTCAGGTGGGTCAGGCTGTAAAACAGCATTATGCTGTGTCTCGCCCATTGTACAGATAAGTTTTGTGCAATAAAGAAGATTATTATTATTATTATTATTATTATATTGATGAAAAATATCACAATTTTTACCAATACAAATGGCTTTGGTTATCATCTGTAAGCATGATTTAAAAGGAGTTTTATTTCCAAGGGTCTTCATAGACGGATTATGTAAAAATAAGAAATACATTTTCTCAATTGTTTATTTAATAATAAATTATAAAATGAATAATTATTGCAAAAATAATACAGAAGTAATTAGGTACATTACTATAATGAGTATGGGAAAAGTTAATTAGTATATTGATATCATATATAAGTATACTTCCCACCGCCCCTGAAAGGGTTAAATGGCAACATGGCTCGAGTGGGGGCTTATTTGACAAGTCATGACAAAAGCGTGTCTCTCTTCACTAACGAGTAGTTATGGTATATTTCTATCTGACATTAGCTGCTATCGATTATATGCGATATATTCTCTTCTTCTTCTTCTTCTTCTTATAATTATTATTATTACTATTACAATAATAAGTAATATTTCTTCGTTTTATGAGCCAACATAACTTTGCAACCAGTGACTTATAGCAGCTTCAAAAGGTAGCTGTTTCCAAACTTTTGGTGCATGTTATACATATATATATATATTAGATATAAGGTATATCTTGATTCCACTATAACTACATCCAAGAAAGAAAGGTAAGTGACAATTGTGATAAAAATCATAATTTATTGCATTGAAACAAATGATAATAGTATATATTATACACCTATAGGACTTGATGCGGGACTTTTCGTCACGAGTATGATTGTTTGACACGAGTCATCGCGCATGCGTTGTTTAAGGGTGTTCTCCTGGAATGTGCTGTAATCGCCGGTGGCGCTATAGTATCGACGTTAAATTGTGCTTATACATATAACATGCAATACAATACATATAATACATATCTGATTAAACGTATTATTTCGTGCCGTCGTCGGTTATTATTTTCGCTAGGGAGTAGAAGAAATAAAAAATTCTATCCCTCTTTATAGAGGTATGAATATCGTGCGTACTTTAATCTTTAAGGAGAAATATCTCGAAGTATAGACGCATGATATCAAAGAATTTTTCAGATAAAAGTTGTGGGGGGTGAAGGGGGTCACTCAAGATGGTACTAGTGAATTTGACCTTGAAGAATATTTTCAAGGTCATATGGGAGTCAAACGACATTTTTGAATGGGAACCCCTCTTTTTTATGCCGGATTTGAAAAGAGCGGGAAATTTTGCGTATGATGTGGTTATATTCGGAAGGTCATTTCAAGGTCATTAAAAGAAATTCACCGTCAAAAACTGACAAAAGTAATATTAGGAAAAATTGAGTCATTTACGAGAAGTACGACCTTTAAATGACCTTGACAATGGTAGACCATTGGACCTTTGATAGTGATCCGAACCTTTTTTTACAAGTTTGGAATGCCAATCGGCACAATTTCAGCTATTTTCATGTAAAAAGAAATTTATAAAAATGGACGATTCATGAACTTTATATTATTACATTTAAAAAACAAACAGAATCTAAACTTACAACCTACGTAACAAAATATCCTGTAAATGCTCAATTCCTTCAATTAGTTCGCTCTAAAAGTAACAAGAAAACTGAGAACGAAAAAAAAAAATAAAAAAGAAAAAAAGAACATTGATTATTGCATCGCGCGCAATTGCTGAACTCGAAATCCGTGAAAATCGTACCGTTTTCCGTGCAATTTCCACTGAAATGCCGCAGCCGCGCGGCAACGCGCAAAGTGGAGCATGCGAAATTAATTAAAATCCAGGAGTTCGACCTCGCCGACAGAAAGTAAATTCGTCTCGTTATCTCTATGCTGCTATTTTCTCGACGGCTGCGAAAATTTTATTCTCGTCCCCGAGTCTCGACGACGCGGGCTTCGCGCGGACACGGGAAATGTCCCGTTATCGCATGCTTCGCTCGTGAACATCTCTCTCTCTCTCTCTTGCCGTCTCCTTTATAGCCATTTCCGTCTTTCTTTTTCCTTCTTCGCGGAGTCTCAAGGTTAACATTGGCGAAAATCGTATAGTCGGAGTCGAGATCACTATCATTCGCCAACAACTATAATTACGCTGCCTTATGGTAATCGGAATTAGTCGGTACCAAGTTTAGGTGACAATCATTAATAACAATTATATACGACGCGGAGCTTGAACGTTCCGGGACGACTGCAAATACGATTAGGGTTAAGTGAAAATCCTAGTTTGGATTGCGTCAACGTTCAGAAACGAGAATAAACGCGAAGAACGGCAATGTTTAAGGATGTAACAGGAATGCCAAAAAGTCAAGGGAAAATGTTAAGAATATTTAAAACAAGCAGACTCAACAATATGGTTGTGGTAGGGTCGTAATTACGACATTTTGGCGTCTTTTTTCATTTAGCGTTTTGCTGGGCAAGAAATGCGTCAATCATTTTTAATTGCGATTTTTCGAATTAGATTACTACCTTATCGATCGAGCATCCGCTGTACAACAGGCGCGCGCATGCGCACACACGCCGAATTTAAAGCGCAAAATCTTAATAAGGTTTATTGTCTTTGCATCCTCTTCAGTCGCCATTTATAAATATTCCATTCGTGTCGACCTCTTTAATTTTATTTTTTTTTTGCACTGCTGTTTATTTACACAATGATTCGCTTATATTGAATTTCCTAATCAGCGCGGCACCTCGTTAAACAGAAGCGTCTATTTTTAGATGATTTGAACCGACGACCGTTAATTTTGTCCTGGGTCAACGCGAGCCGTGATTCACGTGTCAGGCGATCCGCAAAAATTTACATAATTACAATGGAATTTGTTCTTATACGGAATACAAAATCGCCCGACATCTGGAGCTGCAATGACGTTTTAAGGCGATCTTAATCGGAATTTCGCCCGGAAGCACGTAGTATAGTTTGGCCGGTGAATTATACGTATAAACCGGGTGCTGCCCGTTGCATTCGGCTTAGCTAGCTCAGGCAAGAATGGAAGAGGTCGAGGACGAAGCGTCACGAGGACGAGGACAACATAACCTCGAAAGCGACGACGACGATGTCGTATATAGAGTCGATCGCCGAGAGTCGTTGAACCGCCCGTCGACTGTCGTCGGAATCGTTCGCACGTTGTCGTTGCGACACGACGTCCGATCTATAGGTATATTATGTAGATGACGTTGGATGTTTTTATTTATTTTTTTTTTTATATATATATTCAGATTTGCCCCGACGTCGCGTGCGTCGACGACAGGTTCGTTTGCTTGACGGTCGAGTCGCGGATATCGCGACGTTCATATAATATTCCGCCGATTTTATTTTTTCAGCGAAACTATATGATTTCACCCGTTTTCGACGGGGTATCGACATTTTTCTTTATTATTATTATTTAACGACCATTCCGAATGGTTTGGATGAAATTGGAACCTGAACGATATAGGCTTGTATTTCAGCCAGGGATTTTGCTGACGTAGTTTACGATTTTTCGAGTCGATGCCCGAGACATGTCGATGATATATGTATTATATGGCGATACTTTTCATCTATGTATTATCGTTTTTGTGAAACTATTACTTAATTGGCTCATGAGACAATTCACATGTTCGAAGTTATAAAAAATATATCCCTTCTGCACTAGGGAAATTAGTAATAAAATTTCGGTCGTTACGTCATAGTTATTATTCTCGACGTGCACGGAAAATGAAGATAAATGTGGCAACTCTGCATACTGTGTTTACTTCCGAGATATTTGCAAAGTTGGCAGCGACACGGTCGAAGTAGTATATATGTGTGAGTGTGTCGTCGAATGGTAAACATAACCTCAAAGTGTAAACGCGCCTCGCTCAGTAGTTATGCGACGTTGCCGAGTTTCTAACGAAATTTATTCGTTTTCTTGTAATTGTTGTCGGATTTATCTGAAACTTGTATATAATTCGTTTTTCTTGCAAGATTAGTTACTAAATACGCCGCTATCAGATGCTTTCTCTATTGTTAAATCGAAGCGTTGCAATTCTCCCTAAATGAATTCAAACAATTCTCTAAATTTTCTCATTTGATTTTGAAAAATATAAGAAAACGTAAAATTTCATCGACGAACAAAATAGTCAAGTGAACACGGCGGGTCTCACGTGCAACGTTATATACGGTTAAACTTCCGGCCTTGCTATGACCTCTCTCGTCACGTGATATTGTATCGTTGCCGAATACGAGTTATCGCGCACTCGATAAAACGACGAGAAGCGGAACACATGTTAGTATAACGATGATTCGACGTAACGAGGAGGAATAGCGATTGCCGATGTCATGTCGGGGGAAAAACCCTGCATTTAGAATGGTATTATGATCATTTGTCCGAAATTTCGGAAAGATCAATATAGGAATTCTGCACGTACATAACGAATTTACGATATGATAGTTCAAATCCGATACCGCATTTATATATATATACAGGGTGGACCAAACGAGTCTATAATGGGAAATATCTCGAAATAGAGGCATAATACAAAAAAATACTTCAGAAAAAAGTTGCAGGGGGCGAAGGGATGCAATGGTATCATTAACTTTGACCTTGAATCCGAATTTTAAGGTGGGAAATTTTACGTACAAAATGATATTTTTGTGAAGGTTACTTCAAGGTCAAATGAAGGTGAAATTTGTGTAAATTGTTGAATAACCTTAAAAATCTAGGGGCGAAGGGGGACATGCAATGGTATCATTAACTTTGACTTTGAATTCGAATTTCAAAATTATTTAGAGGTTAAAAAGGTTTTTTTTAAATGGGAACCCCTATTTTTTATCCCGGATTTTAAAAGAATGGGAAATTCTACGTTCAAAACCATATTTATACGATATTTTCAATAAGGTCATGGCAAGGTCGAATGAAGGTAAAATTTGCGAAAATTGTTAACTTATGTATGTTAGTTCGGCATTGAGGTTGGAAACAGCAAAATGTTTTGGAAGAAAGGAGAGAGCCACATTTTGGTACCAGTCACCTTGATATTGAACTAGATTTTTAAGGTTAAAATTTCCCATTCTTTCAAAACCTCCAAATAACCTTAAAATTCGGATTCAAGGTCAAAGTTAATGATACCATTGCATCCCTTCGCCCCCTGCAACTTTTGTCTGAAGTATTTTTTTGTATTATGCCTCTATTTCGAGATATTTCCCAATATAGACTCTTTGGTCCACCCTGTATATATATATGTTTTTTTTACATTTATTGGATATTAATTCTCCATACGAAAAATTTTACAGTTAATTGTTGGAAACATATATTAACTTGACTCGCGAGAGATGGCGCTGTAATCGCAAAAAATCTCTTTTTTCAAATACGTCAAATGAAATCTCTTTGAAATGAAAAAAGTCATGTCGAATTTACTGAAATCATTGGGCATATCTTCTCCTCAATTATATTTAAGTTCATCTGTATTAATCTCCTACCACCACATACTGGGTGCGCCGTTAAGTAGGGATGAAAAGTTATAAAATTCAAAGTTTCCTGTCGTCCATAGGCGTGGCTCCGAGTAATCCAATTGGTCGTATATCGACGCAGTTTTATGAAACTTTTTGTCTAAATTGTGTTTGAAATTGTAGTAAATCTGTGCAAGAATTTTGGAGCACCCTGTATAACATGTATTTGGAAATAAGGCATTGATATTGAAAAAAAAAGAAAACGGACATTGAGCAAAACGCACAAATGATGATTTTATAAAAATCTGTTTTCGGTTATTATTATAAAATTATGTATATATTATATTCATAGGAAATATTGAAATGATACAAAAAATGAAATGATTACTTAATAAACTTCTTAATTCAGATTTTTAAATTTACAGAAATTAAAATTTTATGTCATTGAAACATTGTTGCGGTCCCCCGCAGCCCATTACTACATTTGCGATGTTGCCGTCCTTCTCTCTGTACTCGACGATTTTGAAATAAACGGAGCGTTGTACCTTGGCATATTTTGAGTTATATTTCGCGATCGAAATTGTGAATTTTCTTGGGCTTTGCTCGCATTTCTTCAAAAAATGTATTGCACTTCATGTGGAATGATTTTCGTGCATATGGCGGAAAGTTTAAAAAACTTATAAACGACATTTGACCAGAATTTTTTTTTCAGTAATTCACAATACCACAAGAAACATCTCAGATAAATTTTAAGAGTATTATGAATATTTTTTTGTTCGATTCACCATCATCCTTATGAAAATTAAATTTTATTACGTTTGCGCCGTCATAAATCTTCATATATTTGTACCATTTTGACAAAATTATTATTCTTTTTCATTTTTTTAAACGATATTGCATTATAATTATAAAAATTCCTCATTATTATACAAAACACAGGAACAATGTCAAATTACTGTTATAAGTATCATCGATCGTGAAAAGAAATATAATCCAACAACGAAAAAATGACGAAATAAAATATTGAAACACGAATTTTTTTAATGAAGGGCCCATTTCTTCCGGCCGTTAAAACATGTCAGCCACTGCATGGCTCCTCTGGTTCGTGCCATCGGCCCGGAAGAAGAATTACAAACAGCGCAACTTAGTACCCGACATTCTAATGTACGCGACTGCCAAGATCTGCCGTTATAGCGCGTTACATAAGGCTCGGAGACATGCACGGATCGAGTACATTATCAGTTATCTGCGCCAAGTACTTCGATCGAGACGGAGAGAGAGAGAGAGAGAGAGAACGAGAGAAAGAGACAGAGTGATTACAGCCCCAGCAGGAAAGAGTTATCGGTCTTTCGAGAAAACAGCCGGCGCAAATGTGACGTAACGCCGATGCGTAATTCACAATCTCAATTATTCCCGACGGTGTAATATACCGCCGGGGTCTTCTCGCGCCTGCTTTCCCACGACGAAAAGGCCCCCTGTTTATTTCGATATTTTTTTTTTACAGAGAAAATAATTAATTGTGATTTGTGACACATTTTGTTGAATGAAAGTCTTCATATTTGTGTTCAGGTTCTCTTACATGATTCGAATTCCACGTTAAATTTCAAACGCATGAACTTTGCCGAAATTTGATTATATGAATGGCATTTGAATGACAAAGTTGACCAATGGGAATGCTGGTAAGTCGAGCAACGTGTTGACCCGGGCAAATGTGCCTGTATAGTATATATCAAGCGCCGAAACTGGTCTAATTCGACGACTTAAGCTCATCATTCAAGTTCTGTTTCGAATCGAAGTTCAGTAAAGTCTATATTATACTTGAAATTTGAGATAAGGTGCCTCTAATATACTTTGACATTCAGACTCGAGTAACTCTCTTAATCTTCTCGATCCAACCAAGTAGTGATTTCTAGCCGTCAAGACCAAACCAAAGTTAGAATGTCTTTATTAAGTATAAAATTGCTACCAATTTTCGAATAGTAAATCAAATTTGGAAAACAGGCCGAATATCACCTTAAATATAACCTTAAAAATACTCTAAACATTCAACGACTTTAAAGTTCCGTATGAAATATATGGTATATAAGAGAGTATACATACACTGAAAAAAGTTTGTTATATTTCCAAGTAAATATTTACTTGAATTAAGAAAAGATTTCCTTGAATTAAGTGAGTTTTACTAAAATTAAGGAAACATATTCTTAATTAAAGTAAATATATTTACTAAATAAATATTTACTTCAATATAGAAATTTTGTTGCCAGTAACTACCATTGTAGCTTGACCTTGAACTCGATTTTCAAGGTTGTTTCAAGGTCAAGGTGATTTTTTAAAATGTGAATACCTACTTTAGATCCTGGATTTGAGAAGAGCGGAGAATTTTACGTTCAAAACGATATTTTCGACAAGGTCATAGCAAGGTCGAATGAAGGTCAAATTTACGAAAATTTTTAAATTATAGGTGTTAGCTCGGCATAGATGTTGGAAACAGCAAATGTTACGGAAGAAAAATGTCAGAGATGGAGACAGACACGTTCTGGTACGAATCACCTTGATAGTGGACGACTTGATTTTTAAGGTTATTCGACAATTTTCACCTTCATTAGACCTTGCTATGATCCTGCTGAAAATATCGTTTTGAACGTGAAATTTTCCGCGCTTTTCAAACCCGAGAACAAAAGCAGGTATTCACATTAAAAAAAAACAACTTGACCTTAAAATAACCTTGAAAATCAAGTTCAAGGTCAAGCTCCTTGGTACCATTGGATGACCCCCTCCAGCCCCTTCAACTTTTGTCTGGATCATTTTTCTGTCTTGCTTAGATTTCGCAAAATTCCGGTAGGGCGATTAAAATGAGACCCCCTGTTTTACCGTTTCGATAAATAGTGCTTCGTTGCAGCAATAAAAATTCAGAAATTATTCGTTCGCGAATTCAGCCGCTTCACTGTGCGTCATTTCGCAGAGCTAAAAGTTTTTAAAGTTTGACAAAGGTTGGAAAAATGCAGACGACGGCGATTATGTGTACGAATTTATCGACGACCAGGGACGTCTGGAGAAACGGCGAAGGACCTCGACGTAGGCGATTTTGTCGACATGAGATAACTTTTCGTTCACAAAAACGCATATATTCAGTGATCGCGGCAAATATCGGTACGTGTGTTTTTTTTTTTTTTTTTTTTTTTTTTTTTTTTTTTTTTTTTTTTTTTTTTTTTTTTTTTTTTTTTTTTTTTTTTTTTTTTTTTTTTATTTTTTT
>JAPYZR010004579.1:0-13022 GCA_030522945.1 Trichopria nigra | reverse complement strand
ACATGTAAACAAATATTTCTTTCAGCATATTCAAGTATAGGATTTGTTACTTGTTAACAAATATCATTTACTGTAAACAAACTTTTTTTTCAGTGATAGAACCGTCATTAATTGCAAAGAGAAATGCCCATCATATATAGGTTTAAAATATATACTGGTGTAGAAGTATATAATTTTACCATTATCATCTGCAGATATAATAACAAAAATAATTTTGGCAACAATAGAGAAAAATACCCTGTCAGGTATCGATAGGGGCCCACGTCAAGATTATCGATTGGTCGTTTCATATTATTATATATACAGATATATTTTATACGTCAGTGGGTATATATACAATATATACGGTAGGTGGATTTCTGACAGATCACATTTGTGCCGCTCGGCGCTCGCGAAACTGTTACAGTTACCGGCCTGACATCTGACGTTTCTGATAACGAAGGGCTGGAATCCGCGAACGGTCTCCTATCATACGACGTTAGCAATTTATTTACAAATATTATTGCATAAAAATTCAAATCTTTTGCGACTATGCAATTATTTTTCAATTAATATACATGCATGTATTACAAGGTTGGCGATATTTTATTTTTTAATATTTTTGAATCGATAATATTTTGTAAATTGCGTAAGTTTTCTTAGTTGATATATTTTTATTTAATGATTTGCAGAAAGTTTAAATAAACTTTAGGACATAGTTTTCGATTATTTAACTCAATAAAATGTAAAAATAATTTATTTATTTCTAAATCGTTAACCTTTTATATATACATAATACGTTAAAATAATAATAGGACATATTTTCAATTATTGTTTTACATTACAATTTTGTATTAAATTGAATTAATTTAAAAATACATTTATGCACAGTCGAAATACATTTGAAATAAGGTGAAGCCAAAAAGCAACGGTACACTTTATATTTTCAATATATATACTTCGTTAGTTATCCCGTCGTTAATTACTGTCTTTACGAGACGACGGTCGCTTCTACAGACACGTTTTTTCTAATAGTATGCACGATCTTGAGGCCTTAATGAGTATATCATAAAATAAATTTTACTACTCGGACCTAATATCTAAATTATTCGGCATCCCGTTACGAAGCTAACGATGACAAAAATGTTGAAATTTGGGTGTAAGTATATTGATTTACCGACTATATTGATAATAAACGAAATTTAAATTCACGTGATGATAAATTTTCATAATTGCGTGATACTTTCAATATGACGGCAAACAGAAATTGAGTGTTTTTTTTTTCATAGGCCTTTTTAATTCGCTTTTATTGCAATGTATAAATATACATATGTATACGTAATGATAATTAATTTTCTGTAAAAATGAATCTCTTTTTTAAATTTCTTATTTCTGACAATTTTTCGGATGATCTAATCAACGAATAGAACGATCGCTAATGAATCGCTTAAAAGTGGCCAATTTATATTATTTATTTGTATATATTTCATTAACAAACAAAAATAAAAACTACTAATTTCCTTATTAATTATGCATATTTTATCTTATTGAGATAAAAAGACACTTTAATATCAAATTTTTATTAGCCCATGAATTTATCAAGAGTTAAATTATAAAAAAATGAAAAACAAAAACTGTAAAAGACACAAACTATTTTTAGAAGTTATTATTATATCACGTTTTGTAATGTGTAATGAATAAAATAATTGTACTCTGAAAAAAAATTTTATATTCAAGTAAATATTTATTTGAATAGTAGCGAGTGATATATTTACTACAATATATTTACTTGCATTAAGAAAATAACATTTTTTTTTCAGTGTAATGGAATTCCACGAACTAATTTGGGATGAAACTCGTTGAAGCTTTACATTGATTCTGAGAGAATATTGATGTATTGGTTCATACATAGATATTGCGATTTGTAAATTTCCTCGTATTTTGTAGATTCTATACGAAACTGAATTTTAAAAAGTATTAAATCAGGTAAAGATAGTAAACAAGTTCCCGTGTGACATAAAAATCTTCCAAAATATTATATATAAATTAAAATAACCTGACGCCATGATCAATTAGAAAATTTCTACTCAACATCCGCTGGCATTTTTGCACTCTACTTAAGTTCTCGTAAAATATCCTGAATCATCGTTTAGCGGGTTAGTCTAAGCATTCTCCCCTTTTCCGTTCTAATTTGCATCCACTTCATTCTTTAATCTTTAAATTATCTATTCCGCCCTTCGTGTAATCACGGACATTTTCGTACCAAGTCTTTCATCTATTTTCATTTTCCTCTTCAACATATATAATTCTTCCACGCTCCTTCTTCCTCACACCTTATACTCTCTAATTCTTGCTTTAATTTCATATACTTATCTCATTGGACTTCACTCACCCCTTTCCGCCTTGTCATTATTTTACCGTCTTTTCTGTGTGTTACTTTATAATTTTGTAAGCACACTCGTGTGCCTAAGCCGCACTTCATCCCTTTATGGTAAAATATAGTATGCATATATTATTTCATTCACCATTTTTTATGGTGTTTTACTCTACTTTAGCATCATATAACTATTATCAAGAAAAAATCAATCGAAAAAGCATTTTAAGCACTGCTTCAATAAATAAATAAATAAATAAATATACATGTATATATATATATACGTTACACAGTAACGGTACATAATTGTTTATGAAACGTTCCTCTGTTGCATAGAATGAATTAAAGGTCTCGAGAAAGTTTGAAAACGTTTCAAAATTATTGTGGCACAAAACAACATATCTGATAGGGGATGTATATATTGCAAAGTCACATGAACTTTAGTTTCTTTAAAACGACATCAGAAACGTTACAATTTGCCCAAGAAAGTTTCCCATTTGTGCAAGGAGTTTACAACACAATCTTCGTTATCAACGTTACTAACTAGATACAAAAGAAATATACAACCACAGAAGATATTTTCACTTAAGAGAAAATTTATATTTATTATTGGTTAATAGTAACTGCATGTTTCTGCAACGTTTCAAAATTACTATGACGCGCGTTTAAGTTACTAATGTAATTTTATAGCAAGTTGTTCGTTGTGAAAGAGCTCAAATTCTAGTCATATAATATTACCTAATACAATTTTTTGCTATTGTAGAATGAATTCGTAACTCCCAGAGAAATTTTAGTGGCGTTATTGTAACCTCATATATACTTTTCAAATGTAACGTTTCATCATTGCAACGTTTCCGTCGTAGGACATTCGCATATATTTATGCCTGGTATTCAAAAATTTTAGTATGGCATTCTAAATCTTATTAAATAGAAAGAACGTTACAGCAACGGTTCCATGAGCCAAATATTGCAATGAAACGTTCTAGTGACGTTTCTGAAACCAGACAATGTTTAGCGAGTAGATTGTTTAATTCAGAATTCCTCAACTGGGTAGTCGCTCTGCTGAAACGTATCGTCAACATCAATGGTCTTTCTTGACCATTCCCATTTCTGTAGCTCCTTAGGCCCAATATTTTTGTCCTCCCTGCTCACTCTCTTCCACTTTCTACGCGCGTAACATTGCATAATCGATTTCCATGGACTACGAGAGAGTACGGCGAGAGTGCCGCGATTGTTCGAATAACCAAACGAAAGCCTGTGCATGCGGTAATGTGGATCCGGTACCCCGAAAATGCTTTTCAGCGAGCTCGTTCGGACGTAAACAAATTTCGCCGAGGGCCCCAGCCGCGTGTGCAGGGTCTACGCAGCGTGCACACACGTGTGTCGGTATATATACCCGGGTACGTAGTATAAAAGGAACCGGGGATCGTCTCGTCGGAGCGAGAATCGTTCCCTCGGGTGACTTGGAAAATGCCTGAATTAACTTCAACGAGGTCGAGTGCAATCGCAGACGTTCCGTCCTTACTTCATTGTTGACTGTTGAACCGCGAGCCGAATTCGCTACGTCTATTCTATTAAGCGGGATCTCGCCGTATTTATACCCAAGCAGCGAGGAGAGACGAGTCTATTTTACGTCTGCGAAATCGAATTTCCCGAGGTTCCTAATTTTGGGATATACGCCGCGAGGAAAATTCTCTTGTGATAACGAACTCTTTATCTTAGTCATGGAAAGGAAAGCTGAAAACAAATGGAACCAAATTTGCCGTATATGCCATCATCTAATGCGAGCAAAATGAAATCAGCCGATTTACCAGCATACGTCAGTTTGTATGTTTGACGGCGATTAGATGAAAATTAAATGATGCAGGTAAATTTGTATCAAAGGTGAATCATTTACTTTTCCAGATGAAGCTTTGACTTTCGGTTACCACTATTGAATTTCCCCGTCCATGATGGTGTTCTAATGTTCATTCTTCCGCGGGATTGTCAAAATAAATGTGTATACCGATGATTGCTCCGATAAATAGAGTGTCTCCGAATTCACGCTTGTGTATGCTCCGATTTTCACCAGGTCGTCCGCGTATCGATGGTAGATTTCCTACTTTGTGGGAAATAAATTGCAAGGGATAACGGGAAACACGATTAGTTCCTGTGGGATATAATAAAGGAGACACACAAAAATATAGCCAAGGAAGCTGGGATTAGAAGCTCAGCAGAGTTACAGGTGGGGTGGATCACTGGTACTTACGTAAGCATCTGAATACATGTCTATGAGTCAAGAAAAGTTTCTTTGTCAAGCTGATTGCAAGCCCTGGTCAAAACGATTCGAAATTCGAGATAGAAAGTCTCTTAAAAATCCAATTTACAATATAATTTAGAAAGCTAAAATCACGTTCAAATCTCGCAATCTGTTTATTTCCGTAAAATGTCTCGTGGGATTCTCGCCATGCGAAGCTTCGCATTCGACATTGATTTTATATGAAAAAAAAAGCGTTCCTCCTCCATGGGCGCGACATAACGAAAATCGCGGAAGCTCGACTTTTCAGGCATACCGCGCCCTCGAACGAGTCCCTTTTTATCGTCTTTAGCCTTTGCCAGTTTTCCGTATATATAGCACCCATCTGCCGGAGTTTCCTTGCCGGCGTCTCGGTCGTTGCGATTGTACGTTGTTTGTGTGATTACCTGCTTCATCGAGTACTCCTCTACTGTTCCATCCCGGCTTCAGTACGCTTCTTTTTTTCCGACTTTCTGCGCTTCCTTCCGCCAGCCAATTTCGCAGACACTACCGCTGCGTCCGTGGATGTTGGGGGGGGGGGGGGGGCAGGTCGGCGGAGCACATGGGGGGGGAACGTGGAATTGGGTCGGGGGTGGGGGTCCACTAAAGCGCATCGATGCTTTACTTTACCGCGAGAAAAGTGCAAAGAGACTGCAGATAAAGAGGGCCGCGCTAAGAGCGATTGAACTGCAAAATTACAGCACGGAGAACTTTTCAGATTCCCGATAGAAGGCGACTTTAAATGTAAACCAATGAGAGCCTCGGGAAGAATCGGAAGCTATTGTTACGCCAGCGGGGTATTGAAACCTTTATTTCATTGAATTTTATAAGACGAGTGTATTGTCCTAGTAGATTCAATTTTAAATAATTTCACCGTGCTGCGCATTAATAATAATAATACGGGATTATTATTCGACACGATCAAATCCCTTTATCGGTAAATGTTAATATCAGGCGGTAATTGAGGTCTGCAACAGGACTTTTTATATACGTGGAAAAAAAATTAAGATGGTAGTTACTTCATTATATTCCACAATGGTTTATCATGGAAGAATTTAAAAAGCGACGTATAAAAGTAAAAAAATATTGTTATTGGTGATTTCTACTTATTCAATTCTACCTTTCAATTCTGTAAGTATGTCGTCAATTTTCAACCTTGACAGCATCAGATACTTCAGCAACTCTAAAAAGATATTTTTTTTTATTGACGATAAAATAAGATAAAATATCAATTGCCAGATGCACAATTTCTCATCGTTCGATTGATTGACATTTATATTTCCAACTCAATTAGCACTGGACCATTACTCAGACTTATGTGTCCATTGGACGATGGGCGTACGTCTCGTTTTTATCCATTAGAAAACGGTATTAATGTTTACATCCATTGCACATTAATTGTACGTCCACATTATACGTCCTCGACAATAACAACTGGACGAACTGGAATTGGGTTTGTAGAATAAAGTAAACAGCTTTATGACTGAAATTGTAAGGTGTACTACTTGAAAAAACATACCTTAGTAAGTCAGAATTGCAATCTTTTATGATTTCCGTAACGCTAACGACAAAAAATGGTTATGTCCTGTACATAAATTTTAACGTTTTAATACAAACATATGAGGATGGCCAGAGCCGCATATGTAACGCTAATATTTATTTCAAAAACTGTGCAAACAAATTATTTTATGCAATTATATATATATAAACGTATATAAAGCCAACTTAAATTCGCCGTGTCAATTATGAAATTATTAGCAGTTCGAGATGATCTAACTGGCTGACATAATAACCACTAAGGTTTCATTTGCATCTTCTGGATTAACTATTTTCATTTTCTACAAATCATGGGATCATCGCTATGCGCCATTATTATCGCGAATGCAAATGCAGTGCAGCGGCAAATATTATATATTTATATATATTCATGGTTAAATGTGCATTGATCATTTATTATTCATCATTTTATTAAATTATATATGTAATTTGTGATCGTAATGTGATCGTGTCACATATAGTAGCTCGTGTGAATCTAAAAAAAAACCGATATATATTCACGTCGTATATATATTTATATATATTTTCCATGATAATGATAAGAAAACATTTTTATATAGTTTTGCATTTTGCAAGTTTTCTAGTATAATAGAATTCTTAAAGAAACCAATTCTGAAAGCTTCTACAGTCCAACGCGATATCGAATGCATACGAGATAGCATTGAATTCTGCAAATTGCTTGCGTTCTGAAAGTATAAGTAAAACATCCTTTATATTGTCTGTCAGTGTGATGTATGTATGATTCGAGATTTATCCCATTAAATCGGGATTTTACGAAAAAAACTCCTTTGATTATATGTAAACTTAAATCTATATATGTGAACAAAAATGAATCGATAAATCATATATTACTCGTTACTATAATTATTTTTTGGACGCAATATATAACGTCGTGTAAAACCGTCAATGTCTAGCACATGAGTCTGACTATAATAGATTTAAAACCATTAACAAAAAACCACTGAACATAAAAAGAAGCAAATCTTGTTATTGATTACACTTGTCTGCAGTGAGGTGTAAAAATATATCGCTATTTTAACAACAGGTTATGCTGAATTTGTGGGCTTAAAATCTGAATTAAAGTTTTAAAACGTTTCGATATGCTGTCGTACGATGTTGAAACATTGCCTAACCTCGACTGATTACGAATGAGCTAAAGACAAATGGCTATTTTACACAACTTTTAAAATTCACATATATAATTTAAAAAAAAAAAAAATTTAATTCTATGCAATGACAAAAGTATTTGGTAATTTTAACTAAAATTTAGTTGACCAGTGGTAACTAAATATTTAGCAAATAACTCAAGTGACGAAATACAAGTTGGGTTTGACTAAATTTCAGTCAGTGGAACTAAATCTAGCAATATTATATATTACTAAATATTTATAGTTTCCACTATAGGCAACTAAGTAAAATATTATATATCGCGGTGAGGTAAATGTGTATAGTGCAATACCGAACCTATCTTCGAGAAATAGGACGATGCCCGATACAGACCAGTCTCTCCTACGCTCCTTTTTGTGTTCATGTTCAACGTAATCTAAGTACTGCGCGATGAATGAAAATAAACCGCTGTTTATTTTCATTATAAATTCAGATGTAATACAGTAAAATGGATCAAATATTTATTCCTAAATCCATGGAAAAATATAAATGTATCGTGACTATTAAGACTGCTAAAAACTCCGAATTTAAAGCAGAAATTTATCGCATTCTAACAACTTTATGCAATGAGCTTGCAACAATGCGAAACGCAGCAAACTTATGGAACTGTCTGAGACGTATTTTGTAGTACATACATGATTTCATTAAAGTATGGAACGTCGTTAGATAATGCCGGTGTATCGTTTATACATCGCTTAACAAATTTTCAAGTTTGTTAACGCATCGTTAGATTTTCGCGCCCAAGAGTACGGGAGTCGGTAATTTTTAGCGCAACAGCATTCTCGAATGGCGCCGAAAGTATAACTTTTTGAATACATTACGAAATACGAAAGTTTAAACACTGCCACATTGTGAATTAATTACGTACCTGTTAAGTAATTGCAATGAGTAATTTCGTGGATGCTACGTAGGCAGGAAATTCGCGATCTCCTTAAGAACAGTGAAGTTTTAAGCAAGCTTCTTTGTAGATGTGGAAAAGTTGCAGCAGTTGTTAAACAAAGCCTTGCACAACCTAAAAGTTTAAAGCTCCTTTTGCGTAACCAAGTCCGTGACTGGGGCGTGAAACAAGGAAATAAGTTTTGCTCTCGCAGGAAAACGTTCGTTACTGTATGGCCCTTGTAATTATTCCAGAAAATTATGTACCCTTTTTTTCTTGGCCTCGATCTTGCGTCGATCGTGTAACGTCTTTGTAACGCGGTGCCGACACTGCTTTGACGTCGAGGTAAATATATATACAGTATCATTATAACTGACTTGCCTATATTGATAAAGTTTACGAAAATACATTTTAAAAGCGATTTTAATGAGTAGTAAGCCTCCAAGGAATATACATCTCTTTATCTTTTTTATTATATTATTTCATTTTTAAACTCTTGTTTGTCCCCTGCAAGCTGATTAGGGGATCCATCTCAAAGTATCGATTTCTCACGTTCTCGCAACTTAATGTTAAAGTGTTTTTTTTTACACACTATAGTGATACCGCTCAGTGTTTGTAATATTACGTCAGTTTCTGAATTGAATAGTATTATACACTTTTATGTGTATAATAATGTTCTCTTTTTTTTTTGGAATGACATTTTGTGTAATGATTCCGACAGCATGAAATATAGGGTCTTCAATTATTCATTCAGCGCTAAAGTCTTCTAAGAAGATAAATTTCAGTTGCAACTTTCTTAAAAACTTCTCAACTATCGTTCCCGATATGGACTGTTTCTACGTGAATTATAGTTAATCGTTTTTTAGTGATACTCCTTGAATAACGCAGATTGTACCGATGCCAGAAACAAAATCTGTCACTTGCATCT
This sequence comes from Trichopria nigra, assembly GCA_030522945.1. Classification (NCBI taxonomy): domain Eukaryota; kingdom Metazoa; phylum Arthropoda; class Insecta; order Hymenoptera; family Diapriidae; genus Trichopria; species Trichopria nigra. Next base: position 3,865 of record JAPYZR010004579.1, on the reverse strand, counting down.
AAACTTTAACAAGACATCCGAACATTTCTTCCAAGTGAATTTGCAGTGTTAATCGAAAATCTCTTGAATAGGAATAGAATATTCAATGTTTCGAAACATTGCATAAAACTAGAATAGAACAGATAAAAATGATGTCGAGGTTCGGCATAAAGGATAATTTAGTTTCGCAAAACCGAGGCTTTAATGAGCGGCAATCATTCTTACGATGTCATTCTTATAGTATGCCGATTTTATAGAATGCCTATAAAATGAATAAACTCGATTAAAAAATGTTTAATCGAATGAAGCAAATCATCGAGTCACACGTGGCAATAAAAGGCAGTAATCATCAGACGGCACTTAAATTAATGAAACATCAGGTCCAAAGTACAGAAATAGGCCCCACTGCGCGCACTTTTCTCGCGCGAGCCTCTTGAATATTTTTCGAATAAATTTCGGGATCAATTGATCGGTCATTCGAAGTATTTTAGTCCGGGGACGTTTAATTTCGGGCGGCACGAGAAAAGTGCGAAAGAAGCCTTCGGAAATAGGCACCGAGAATATAAAACCGTCGATGCCGCTTATTAATGAATATATTCCGCGCTCATTAAATTCGCAAAAGTATATATGCCCTGATACGAGACTTGCCGGACGTCGCGCCCATATATACGCGTACATACATAGGTACGCATCATCCTTTTTGCATAAAAAGTCATACATATTCATGGACGGAAAGTGGTTCGGTAATATGCATAACACCCCAGTGTTGCGCGCGGCCGATCGACATAAACGCGGTGTTTAACGATGGAAATAATTTCGCGGAAGAACTGGTTTTCTGGCGCATACTCGCGCGAGTCCCTAGAGAGAGAGAGAGAGATAGAGATAGAGATGGGGAGCATTGCTGAATAAAAAACGCGCGTGCGGCGAACGAGTGCGGGCAAAGGCACAAAAAAGGGGACAAAATACCCCCCCCCCTCCCCCTCCCCAGAAAAGGGTCCCGTGCTAAACCATCGAGTACGTCTCAATCGCGTCTCACGTCACGATGTACTTTTTTCGCGAAATGTTTACAGCCGACGAGCCAGATCCGGCGGGCAGATAAGAGACGCTCTCTCGCGCGACTTTCGGCGCTTCTTTTGCTTCTTTCTCACCAAGCCGCAGCAAAGAAGCGCAAAGTTATAGCAAAGATAAATTCGCCGAATCTTATTCGCGCACTCGCGCGCTCACGTACTTTGCGAGTGTCGTTAATTTTTACGAGGGAGCAAGTGCGCGCGCGCGCGCGTGCGAGAATTATGACGCGGAGTTTCGCCGTTCCGATTGGGATTTTTAATAATGACCTTATTATATCCAGATACAATCGGACCGAGCCCCGCAATGGTCTTTATAGTTATTTCGACGAATCGCGTTTTTTATTCGTCGCCCCATGCCCGAATGACGAATCAATCTCACGAAGATATTATACCGGACGTGTGTGTATGTGTTGGACGCGTATATATATATATGTTCGATAGAGGTTTATTATAATTATTAGCACGTCCGCCGTGACGTACGCGATAGTGTCATTATGCAAATTTAGCAATTTATTCGTCGAGTGCGCCGAATATACTGCTAGGAATGCAGCTTTTATCCAGCACCTGTTAAATTTATTTATGTCGGTCGAATTACACGTATTGCCCGCCGGTGGATCTGAAAGTGTACGTTTCGCACAATTGCAATTATATTGACATTAAAGACACTTTGGAATAATTAAAGTTGCGAAATATGTTACGATAACTTGTATAAAGAAGACTCGTTTATATCAGGTTAGATGTCCTTTACGTATCTCGGGACCTTGATATTTTCCCGTGCAATTTTAACGGGAACTTGATTTATTGTATAATTTGGAGCGACGATGAGGAGGTTCCCTCAGCAGAGACTCGAAAAGATTTACTCTTTGTAAAACACCTCCGCATATATATGGAGACACTGGAAAATAGGTTATTTATTTTATCAGGTCCGAAATAGCAGTGAACCTTTACGTCCAAAGTAGTACGCCAACTTTAAGAGTAATTTTTCATAGTCATAAAATGGACATTAAATAGACGTCACTGGTACGTCCATTTTTCATCTATTCAAGAGTGTTTTCGCGAGGTCATAAAATGAACGTAAAGTGGGCATGAAATTAATGTCCATTGTACGTACCTATACTCATCTGATGGGCGTCATATGTACTTATACAACTTTCGGTCATAGTCGACAAATGGACGGTACATTTCTTGTTCATTTAAGCTTTTTCTGGTGTTGGTAAACTGGGCGTAGTATCGACGTCCATTGTATTTTGTATTTTCATAAAATGGACGTAAAATTGTTGTGTGAACCAATTATGCGGTATAATCGAAAATTTCTATAATAGCTGGAAGATATTGCTTTTTTCTCAGCGTATCTCACGTCAGGTTTGAATATGTACTTTATTATACGTAATGGATTTAACTGCACCTGACTAACAGGAGAGTCCCCGAAAATAAATACGACGAAGCGAAGTAAAACTATTTTAAGTTGTTCATTCATATTCAAGATCTGACCTGATTTATTGTTTTTAGTTCTCTCTTAAATTAGGCATAAGTTGGAATAAATAATACATTCTCGCATATATTGATCAAATTTTTTTAAACAATAATAAAAAGAGTACGTTCCAAAATAATCTATTAATTTTACACTATTCTCCTCTCGTGTGTATTCTATTGTGGCTGTAGCGTAAAAAAAGATATCTGAAATTCGTAGTTGATTAACGGAAATAAAAAAAAAAAAAAAAAATAAAAAAAAAAAAAAAAAAAAAAAAAAAAAAAAAAAAAAAAAAAAAAAAAAAAAAAAAAAAAAAAAAAAAAAAAAAAAAACTGAATAACGGAAACGCTGACACGAAATCTCTATCACGTCACTCAAAATATTCAACATTTTATATACGTAAATATTATGTTTGACGGTGGAATCTTCATAAAAATTGGAACGACCTAATTAAACAAGAAAAACTAAGAAAGAAAACTTTAACAAAGTTACCAACCTACTTTGTGAAGTAAAGTTTTAAAGGAGAAGCAGAACAGGACACAACGTAAAAGCGAATTAAACCGAAAACGTAAATGTAAGATTCGAATGTATATTCGAATATAATCATGTTCCTTTTCGCGGAGAGCCGTCTGCGGGTGACAAGGTTCGTGCTGAATCTCAGAGATCTCACTTTGTCAAGTAGCTGGATTATCTCCTCGGCAGCGGAATGCGATTCGATATCTGGGCTAGACCAAATCTTCAGGTTACATCGACCTAAGGGCATCGAGTTCAATGAAGAAGACGTTCTTATCTGTCCAAAAAAAAGGTGAAGGGCACTTGTAAAATGACATCGACAGACTGCAGTTCCCCGATAATCATCTGTCCACTGCAATGCGCTGGATCCACGCTGAAAAATATAAAAGAGAAAAATTGTACGTTTTAATATAATTATACTTTTATCGATATTTAAACTCGACAAAATCTGTTTTATATCAAATAAGTTGTATCAATTGTTGTAGGAATGAAAGTATTATTATTTCAGATTGCATCAATCGTCAGATCAATTTGAATTCAAGTGTTAGAATACAAAGATGTAATTTTAATTGTTTTTCGTCAAAACAATCATCAAATAATTTTTAAGGTAATATTAAATAAATAAATTAAGGTAATATTAAATAAAATATGAAATAAGTCCACTTAACAATTAAGTATTTACGAGAACTTCGAAGCCGCTAAATTTAGCGGCATTATATTAGCAATTATTTAGCAATTACCCTGGTAGAAATTGCGCCTAAATACTGCCCAGTTTTTGGCTAATAAACTTGTGTACTAGCCAGTTTGTGGACAATATCTTATTGAAATCTGGCCA
>JAPYZR010004578.1:0-15961 GCA_030522945.1 Trichopria nigra | reverse complement strand
CCTCTCTCTCTCTCTCTCTCTTAGTGATACTCGAAATTCGTATGTTTATTTGAATACGCTATTTTTATATTTTATATTACATATAAATTCCTCACATATTATACCACTCTTGAATGTTTACAACTATTATTTTCATTTTCTATACAAGGATCTCGTTATTACACAAGTGACAAATAATGTATTTGCAAGTGACAACATATAAGAATAATGTAATCTACTAAGAATAATGTAATTACGTTAACTTTTTTTAAAACGTCTACAATATTCAGCTGAAGTTTTGAAATTTAGCAGAAATTGTAATGCTTACAAAAGTCGATGAATTATTTTATAACAATTGCACTGGCAATGTGATAAAACGATTCCGCAAAATGGATTGCAGGCGATTACAGGACTAGCTCTGTAATTAAATTACTGCGAGCTCTCTTTTGCAATCCTGCATTTTAAAAAGCATAGAACAGTTTTTCAAACGTCTAATAAGCACCAGAACTTAATGAATAAATACGAGGCATTCATTAAGGTTCAGAAAACAGCTACCCTAGACTTCATTATATTTTCCCTGTACGTTCATTTGTTTCTACTCTTTTTTTGTATATCAACAATATTTATGACTTTTTGTAATTATATAGATTTTTAAATAATTTCTAAAATCTTGTACATATTAAACATACTGTACATAAATCTGCGACATTGATTTGTGCGTGAATAAAACAAAAAAAAAAACATTTCGTTGAAAAAAAAAATATTATTAAGTGTTGAGTGAATTGCGGTAAGCGAATTTTACTCACTTCAATTCAATTCATTAAAACTTCGGAAATTCCCAACATTTTTTTCCTGGTTGTAGCTGAAAAGTTTGCTTGCGATATTAATATACTTCGAGCTCCAATAAACTTCTCAAATTTTCTGTTATTGCATTTTCCAAATCAAACGAAAACGCTTAAAAGCATACTGTTGCATACGTTGTTTTGCCGAGTTATTTGCGTGAAACTCAAAAAGGCAAATAGGATTGCAGCCATTACTCTCGCGGATTATATAAATAACAACAAAAATATCGATATAAAAACTGTCACGTTACCATTGCTTTCGGTAAGTTTATCGTAATAAAATCTCGTAAAATAATAAACTGAATTTCTAATTTCAGCTGGTGTAAAACTTGGTTTTCTGCATATTTGCTTTGTATGAATCAAATATGAAATATTCGTTATAAAATAAAATCAACATGACACATTATGATTTGAAGTTCAAAAAAATAAATAAATAACATAACGATATTAATGAATAAATCAAAGCAATAAAAATAGTTGACAGAATAAAATAGATCCTAATTACAAAAACAAAAAATCACTTTACGGTCTAAACAACCTTTTTAAACTAAAAATTACAGATGTATATAAAATATTCCCTTTAGCGCTTCCATATCAAACAAATCTGTTCGAATATTTCATGATCATGTGTTTTTCCTTTCAGGGACGACGCTTAAAGTTAGTACGATGACTTTAAAGTCAAAGAGAATTCATTAAGAACTTTTTCTATAGATTCATTAAGAATTCTTTACGAATGTATTATAAGGGTCTTTATAAGAAAACAACCAACAAATTAATTAGTATATTATCCTACTTTAAAAACTGGAACAATTTCTTATTTGAGTTAAGTTTTTATTGGGAATTATTATTTATTCCAAATATAATCAAAATATTACACTATATAATGTTGAAATCATAGTAAAAAAATGACACTAATTCACCCAATCAGCGAGGTCTAAAGTTTGATGGGATGAGTGTAAAAAGAACACACAAAGGCCTCCTATTCGTCGAGTTCTGACATTTTGTATAAGTTCAAAAGGAGCTCCTCATAAGATATACTTGAAAAAAGGAGCTTAGAAGTTGACGCGTAGGAGGATTTGAAGAGTACTTTGTTTCTACGCATTTTTATAAATATTTACCTCTGCTGATTGGACAATAAGCGGCTCCATACATAGGCGCCAATAAAATAAAATGAATGAAAACATTTTTTATCTTATAAATTATATAATTCAGCTATAATAATACATTTTACATAATTAGTGAAAAAATTATTCGTTTGTTTGTTTATCGAATATCATCAATGAAAAATTTAATTACCTTAATATTACTTTTTTCTCAGAAATAAGGGCAATTATCAAAATGGACATTAATAAGTGTTTCATCCTTATTTTATTACCTTGAATTTATTCCATTTTATTTGGCGATTTTAATCGGCGACAGTTTAAACAACAAGTATGTATAATACGATGCCAATATCGGAATATCGATATTCTTCTGCGACCATGAAAAATATGCATTCTTTATTTTTAGATGCATTGCATTTCTACCTAAAAAAAGAAGATGTGAAGTATTACACTAAATATCTGCGGTAAATATCGAGAATACATTCGAGGATGTACCGTCACAATAAAGTTTGCGTTGTTAAAATAAATACTCCCGTTTTCGCATCGCAATTCACGCGAGAACACCGATAAATGTTTAATGAAACTTTATCGCCTTATGTATAATGAATAATGTTATAAAAGTATATGTCATCGATATATTTATGTAATCAAAGAATGCAACATAATAATAATCATTATTATTATAAAAGAGTGATATGATCTACCAATACAATTTAAGAAAAGATTTTTTTCATGCATTGTATCTACAATTGTTACACGCGTACGTTTTGTAATTAATGTACTGAGAGAAATCGAAGAATTGTATATATACATATATAGGAAAATACATTTCAACTGAACTTCCCGTATGATTTACAGAGTTTACAACCACGAATAATTTGGCATTTGTGCAGCTCCTAAAATATACACAATAGATTGTAAAAACAAGTATGATTTATTAATTTCATATTATTTGCTTTTACTCTACTGGTCCTGTACGGCTATAGTTTCTGTTGATGCATCTCATTTCGCTACTGGGGATTTAGTAATTACCCCTTCCAAGTTCGCTTCACAAAAAATTAAAAAACAATTTTTTAATCTGTTTTCTATTACTTTTTACGTACAAACTTTAAATATGTGGTAAACGTACGCATTTATACGTGACTTACGCTTTAAATTGGCTGTAAATTTTATGAAATTTTACTGACTTGTATAATAAGTGCAGATATGTTTTAAAAAATTAATTTATTTTTTGATAATTTTAGACATAAAAAAAGTAATTTATTAAAATCATGGCAATGTATGCAGACTCTTTTCTTTCGAGTAAATAAATAAATAAATAAATAAATAAATCAATAAATAAATAAATTAATTAATTAATTAATTAATTAATTAATTAATTATTTATTTAATTAATTAATTAATCGTCATTCGTTAAAATCTCATCATTTTCAATAATCATTAATTGTAGGATAAGAAGAAAAGTTCAATCACGAATAAATATTGGAAAATAAATAAATAAAATATTTTCTTTGAAACGACGTATATTTACCGAGAATACTACCTTATTTTCTCTAACCATGATAATGAGTAAATAATCTTTTTACGTTACTGCTTTATCAATACTTTATTATCAGTGCTTTTTAATTCTGTTTTATTCTCTGTTATTATTAAAACGTTATTAAATTGATTTCATTTTATTGGGGTTAACTTTGAAGTAAGTATAAACCTAATTATCCGTTCAAATAAATGTATCGAATATTTTAATCCGAAAAAAAAGTTGGCGAAAAGAAGATGAACAATGAGTTATTTGTAATAACAAAACGATTTTCGTTTCTGTATTATAAGCAGGATCATATATACGAAATAGTTTCATTTGAATGTATTGCGTTCACTTTTCAATTTTGAAAATTTCCCATTTTCGGATTCAAATGTTTTCAATGCAATAATATTTTTTTATATTTTAGTATGTTTTATTTATAAAAGTGGATCGAAATAAATTCATATTTTAGACAAATTATTTTTAGACTTGAAAGCACTTAAAATTTAAAAAATAAGGATTCAAAAATGTCAAAACCTAACCTGTTTTTATTCATTCCTTTATTCATTCATTAATGACTGAATCAAAATAAAACGTTTTTAAGCCCATTAATTTTAATGAAATCAGTTCGACTTGGGATGAATTTTCTTATATTTTTTGCTCGCTCTACACGATACGACGTGTAGAAAAAGTGCGAAATATTTGTTCACATTGTTTTTTAGCAAAACTTAAATAAAAAAACACATTTTTTCCGTATTTTTTTTTTAAATTATCGTTTTTGTCCGAAATTTTCACCTTTTTATACTTAAAACCATACATAATGATTTATTAGAACTTGTACTTTCAAAATGTGGAAATATTTAAATTTGAGAAATGTAAAATTTTTTAAAACTTTTCTTCACCACATTGGCTCCGCCATTCAAAATTAATGAAATCATCGTAAAAGAGTACAATGAACTAAAATAACTCCTATGACACCTGCATGAATAATAACTTACTATTATTGTTGGTTTTATAGTCTAAGATATTCAGGAAAACAATGACTTATTGTGATTACCTTCATATTTTGAAAGTTCTAGTTCTAACAACATGATTTGTATCATTTTAAGCTTAACAAAAATTCTTTCGGATAAAATCGGGTCATTTAAAAATTGATGTGTTTTTTACTTAAATTTGCCCAAAAAACATATAACAAAAATCAAACTGATCGTGAAATCATATCTGTAATTTAAAGCAAGTAAAAATACCCTAGTCACTAATTTTTTAACACCCATGCAGCCTTTTTAAAAGCTTCCCTAAGTCACGTTGTACTCCATTTAAAATGCAATTGTAACGAATGGATGGTAGATCGAACAATTATTACTTAAAAACTTCAAAAAGCAGTAAATAAGATATTACATAATGTATATATGATACTTTGTTTGGTAATATTAAAAGAAAAAAATATGGAATTCGACTCCGGGAGTTGCTGCGGAGCAGAAGCATATAATGAAGACTAATTACAAAAAAAAGAAATTAATTAATATGTAATTTAAAGCATATTAATTTGTTATTGCTATCAATTTCAAGCCAATCATCAACTATGGCATTTAACTTCATATCGATTGAATCCAGAAATAAAATCTGACATTTATTTGTAAGCGCCTAGATAGTGCCTTGAAAAAAAAAAACAGGAAATAAAAGTCTTAAGCGTCAGCAAACTAATCAATTTGTTGTCTAATTCATCTAAATTTTCATTAGTCTCAAAAATTTTAATTCACTCTAACGCCATTTTTTGTATAAATATGTTGGCAATATTCTTTTCATATTGATCTAATCAAGTCCGTTCATCTATTTTCTTACGAACCATGTTGCAAATGACTGTAAGCAGTATGCAGATAATGAAAACTAGCGATAACTGAATACAATCATAAAGAAAAGTTACAAGACCGTGCATGAAAATTCCCTTGGACGAAGATCGCAAAAATTAAGAAAAAATTTTTTTAAGCGTCGAGCTTGTCACGATTTGTAGATCAAATTTTACCCTGATTAAAATTTATATTTTACCATTTGAGATAATTTTTCCCTTGTGCTTTCATCTATTTTATCTGTTGATTATTCGAGGGAAAAATAATAGCATTGTTTTCATTCATTGAGATCATTAGTATGAAATTTAATTAAAGTGCTTAATTTCGTAAAGTCCTCTGGTTTTCATTAAAGTTTATTCTGAAACTAATAAAATGAGAATTTTCAACTTATTTGTTTACAAGACAATTGACAATTTTAAACCGAACATTTTTATGACATTATTGCGTAACCTTTATAAAGAAATCAAATACGTAGGATTTCTTAGGACACGCAATATTATTGATACCTTATATCATATTGCCTGAAGGGGATTATTATTCCTGTAACATTTAAAACGGGGACGTTTGAACAATCCGATAAACAGAATAAATCGAAAAAGTGACACAAACACCCTAAAAGTATGGAATCGAAAGAAATCAATTTCAATTGCAATTACTAAATCCCCTTGTCGCCAGCTCGCTGAGAAGATAAACGCTCAGAGTCCATATTTCAAGCGAAAGCTCTTCTCGACAAGTCCGGCAAAACTCCTTTGAAGTTTTCGAAACAATTTCATTTCCCGCCCAGAGGAATCAATGGCTATAAGCGCGAGAAACTGACAGGCGCCAGTAATATATACTGTATCCACATGCACAAACACACAAACGAATCGCCGGGTACCTTTTTGAACTATACGAAACACGGCAAACTAATCCACTGGCAGGATCCAGAAGGTAAACAACTTTTTCACCACCAAACTCATAGTCTTGAAAGAGCACACGGCACCTATACGTGCGGTCTTTACCGCCGAGATTGATACGTGAACATCTGTCTCGACGTCTTTTATCGGATTCTCACACTGTCGCCGCTATCTTCATTCAATTCTAAAAGAGCTTCTGAGAGCTTCTTTCCACTAAGGCAAGAACACCATTGATCTCGTCCCAAAATCCTCCGAACCCTCCATTTCAAAGCTTTTCTCATCGAACTTGATTTTTCATTGTTCCACAGACACGGACACACTCGATTTTCTCTCTTCCAGCCTCGGAAGAACACCCCTTATAGAGAATATGCTCAAGATCGAGGTCGATCCGTTTAACACCTCTTCAACGCGAGCAGCCTAACTTTTTCCTGTCGAAGAGTTGATCGACTGTTGACAACTGACGAATCCTCGATTCTAGGAGAATATGATTTCGCCCGAACTTTCAAACTTCTTGATCATTGAAACTTTTCAACTTTTCGAAGTTGCCAGAACTTTTTAGTTTTTTTTTTTTTTTTTTTAACTGAAAGCACGCATTGACCTAACTAAAAGTCGACGGAAAAATTACCGACATTCACTTGCGATAAAGTCGTAAAAACACAGGAAATTCGTTCGGGAGCTTTCGGAAAAACACGCCGTGAAGATGCTTTTGGCTGAGCAAGCTCGTTGACGGGTGGTTTGTTGGGGCTTCGCGGAAGAACTGCCGGGTATTTCGGACGTGGACCGTTGCGCAGCAAGCCGACGCATCTGCTTCTACCACCACCTTTTGCCGCCACCACCACGACCGGGATCCCGCAAGCTCTTTCAAGCTCCGTAACGCCCGTTATAAGGTCGCACCATCGCCATCGGTGTCGGGTCGTCCGACCATTTGGCCGACTGATTTGCGACGCGAATGTAGACCTTATCTGGGTAATGTGATGTATCGCTTCGGAAAAGTGTCACGAGAATTATGAGACAGCCAGAAAATATTTCTCGATGAATTTATATAGGTAATGGAGGTATTTTCGACGGCCATGGAGGAACGATTGTTTAAAAGTTCTCGGGGAATAAGGATAAAAATGCTGGAAGACAGTTGAGAATAACTATTTATCGCTATCGGTATTATGGAGAGCTTTATGGCTGTCCACTGCAGCGAATGCGGCATATGGATATTTATTTTTGCACTCGCGGGACGAAGTTGGTAAATAAATCGACGACATAAACTTCGAGTTCACAATTTTTTCTCCCTTCTTGCCGTAATTTCCAACTATAAAAAAAAATACCAAAATTTGAAAAATTAGCGCTAATTTATTATCGGAAATCGCAACTTTTCGTTAGGTTATCATATTTTTATAAATTTCCTCAAAACATAAACTTACTTTAGATTTAGTACATTTAAGTAATAATTTAGGAGAGTATAATTTTGTTAAATCTTGAATCGCAACGAAACATTTATTATTTTCGGCTCCCGATTAATTGGAAAATTTAAACATTGGTTGGCCTTTGATTATCTTATACATATGTATTCCACTCAAGTAGTTGTACATATAGTTTCACCATCAACTAAATATTCAATTAATCTAAAGAAAAGGAGTATAACAAATATTTTGTTCGGAAGAATAGGAAATGGAGAAGTGAAGCCGACGTTTTTCTGCTTTGGTTTTGATGATCTGGAAATCCTGAAAATTATTTCACGGATTTTTCGTTTGTTGTCTGTGCACGCCTGTTATCAAGAACTTTTGTTATAATTTCTGTTCGAAAATATATATTCAAGTAAATATTTATTTAAATAGTAGCGAGTATTTACTTGAATTAAGAAAATGTTTCCTTCTTTTTAGTTAATCTTACTTAATTCAAGAAACTATACTCTTTTTTCAATTCAAAAATTTCTGGCCTAATTCTACCTATTACATTAGACGATTTTTCATTGAAAGTATTACAAACAATTTGTTGAAATGAGACGTTTTCTCATTTCCACTGATTTATTTATTTGCTTAAATAAGTGTTATAGTTTGACCAATTCATTTTGCGAATTTGATGGAATTTTTTCAATTTAAACTCTGCAATATCAAAATATAAACACGTTCATTCTCGGATTTGTATTCATACATATTTTTTACCCTTTTCAAAAGAAAAATCCACTCAATTATAAATTTACTGCATGCGGTTTTATATTTTAAAATATTCCTAAGTGTTGACAAAACGCACCACTTTTCCAAATACATATATATACATATTGTAATAAAAATATTACATTTATTACATGTAATATTATATGTAATATTATACTATGGATATATATATATATATATATCATTTATTAGTTTCATTTAAAGAAGTATCATTTTTAGTATATATTTAGTTAAGTTTTAATAAACAAGAACTTGATGTTGATCATTCGAAACGTATTTCAATAAATAGACATACTTTTGAGTTTTTTAAATGTTATGGAATTTTCTCAAACACGCCGAAAATTAATATTAAGAGAAAATATCTTCAAAAATTGACAAATTTCTCAAGATTACATGAAATGGTTGACGAGTGATTATCACAAATGTAATAAACGATGAAAAGTTCAAATGCTTACAAAACTATGGTGCTCAGACATTCATACCGACAATGATTGATATAAATGCAAACAGCATATATAAAAATTAAATGAATTAAGTTAATGACTTAATAAGATAATGACAAAAAGTTAAGAAATATAAAAATGCAAGGAATTATATAAATTTTGCTAAAACTTGAATTCTAAATTTATATAATTTTATACAAACAATGATTAATTATGAATCTTATATCAAATTACAACAAATAATTAGCAAAAACAATAGAAAATGTAATTTTATCAACACACAATCTTGATTTCAAACAAAATTTAAATAACAAAAAACGTCGAAGTCGAAGGTGCGAATGAAATTATTAAATCCACGAAGATATAAAAAAAAGTGCAACAAAAATAATTGTAATATATTGAAAATGGATTTCATTTAATAAAATATGTGAAAACAAATGAAATGATACTTTGATGGTTGTTAATATCAAATAATTTAATTTTTTTAATACAAATTTACTCAGATTGTTCATAAAATATTAAATAATGGATGGTCGAAATAAAATGGTTGCTAAGTAGCCTTTTGTTTTAGCACGTTTGCAAATCCAGCAGTTTTGTTTTAATATCGTGTGGAATTACAATATTCACATATATCTAAGTATTGATTTCATTTTAATATTTTAATTTTATAATTGTACCTATATTTATTTATGTTTTAATAAATGTTAAATATTAATAATGATAAAATTAACTTGAAAACAGTATATTTTTTCAAGCATTAAAATTCTCTTCTTTCATAAATAATATTAATTTATCCTTTTCTTATAATGAAATTATCGCACGAATATTAAAATAAATCGCAAATTATCAACACTAATTTTGATATTGAAAGGATAAAAATATTGCGAAATAATAACATATTATCATTGCAAATATCATATGTACCTAAGGTCTCGTCGTATCGAATTACTAATATATATATATACATATAGTAATTAATACGATTAATATTCAAATATTCACTGTAACGTACACTCTGCATAAAGTTAAAAACTGAACGAAAAAAGGAAGAATTAAATGTGGAAGATGCGAAAGGTGAAATTTTCCCTAAGTCCTTTTTTATTTCGCTGGCATGAATATACCATTTTCCCGCATTCTTGAAAACTTTCGACCATAACCCGGGGACATTAAAAAGCCATCGGCTAAGTAAAAACAGAAAGTGTCATAAAAGAGCGCAACGAAATCCAAATACAGACTGAAAATGCCACGTGATTATGCGAAATCGATGAAATATAACAATTTTAAAATCTTGTCTACCTCATTGACATGTGTTTTGAGTATCTCTTACGCATCGTATATTTTATGGTGGTAAAACTGACGTAATGCAGCTCCTTAAATGGCGTTTTTACAGCAGTACGAAATGGCACTCCTTTCCTTTATGATAGTATTCTTGAGACCGTCCCTGCTAGAAGGAGAATCATCAATAAAAATTGTAGAGCAATCTTGAGAGACTCAGAACTTGGAAAGGAACCTCCTTCATGGGTGAAATTCTCGAGTATTCACAACTTTATTTTTATTCGATATCGTTTCGACAACATTTCTTAACACTTTCTAGTAGCAAAAAATTCTGCCCGGAATTGCTTCTGATTTTGCTTAGAAATTAGCCTCATTCGTTTGACCTTAATAAGGCGAAATTTCTACTAAAGCAAACTTAAAAAAAAGTAATAATATTATTAGTATTGTTATTAAAACCTGATAATGAATGATAGCCTATTTATATTCCGATTCCTTTATCCTTTTTTTTTTTATCCTATTTATAGAACCAAGTTCAATAATTCCATCAGGATTTTCCCAAGTATTGAATGCAGACTCTAAAGATTAAATTGATCTTGAATGTTTTCCAATAACGACTCAACGAATATTTAAATAAAATGCAGATTTTTGAAAAGATAGCTTTTAATATTCACGTTTTAATATCTATAAAAATTCTTGTAAAGAGTTTTTTAAAAAACATTTAATATTAATAACTCGCGCATATTATTGCAATAAAAACTTCACAATGGAGTTCATGTCTTTTCAGAATAAATAATACTTCACGTTCATCTTCTTATCGGATTTTTATATCTATAGAACATACAAAAAAATGTAAAAAGAATATTGTAAGAATAGACAACACGATAACATGTAATCAATTAAGTAGAATTGTGTTACTATTACTGCATATCTGTTTTCAATTTATGGAGCAAATTCTGATATCGAAAAATATGCCATGGGTATATTTACAATCTATATTGTATACTATTATTTCGGTCGGCATATTTTATACGACGTAACGTAGGGATATTTTACAGAGAATGTGGGTAAAAGCTTCGCGCAATATTCAATATACGGAATATGTCCCACATATCTGATACTTATTGTAAACGCGGAAGTGATTTTTCTGTAGATTATAATATGAATTTCCCCGAGATAAAAGCAGAGGGAAGTATTTAAAACTTGTTTAAACACTTTGTGGGACTTATTTTGAGATTCCATCTACATATACATCAACAATGAATTTTGTACAAATTCGGATTTTTGCTTTGTACATTTTTAACGTATTCTTAACGTACTTCAGATAAAAAAAAATATTTTCTCATTGCGATGATAAAAAGAAAACGTTATCAGTGTCACACGGTAAACAAAAATAATTAGCGATTAAGTTGAAATACCCAAACTTGATTTTGTATTCGTCAAAGTCCCGTTAAAAGTTTTTTGCGCTCAAGCTCCTGATATGTGTACACGTTTTCCTCGAGGTTGTAAGAAGCTGATTGCAATTACTTTACGTTGACGAGCTTTGTCTTTATATTGACGACCCATCATCCATCATCTTTTCGCGTTTCCGTAGTCGACCAAGATGACCAATCAACGGGACATTGAATGCGTTATAACACACCACCAACGTTTCAATGGCTTATGTTGAAAGAGCGCCTGGCGGATCGTTAGAGGTAATTGTGGAGATAATTATCGGCACTAGCGAATACAACTATAGTATAGGTAATTTGGCAGGAAGAACACAAGTACATGTACCTCGTGTATACATATGCCCCAGGCGACGGTCGGGTCAACTTGGAATTTCTACAATATTATTGTATTAAAAAAAAGTTTTCAATTTTGGTTTTTTTTTTTTTTTTTTTTTTTTAACATGATTGGTTGACTTTTTATGGCGATGTGAATGGTAGAAAACACAATTTCTAAACCAGTTTTAAAAAAAGTAGGAATTCGATTATTTTGTATGCTAACGCCTATTTTGTTTATATTTTGATTGTTTTATTTTCGAAATTCTTTGTTTTTACAGAGTTTATTTTATACTGACTTGGAAAAGTATTTCAAAGAACACAGCTATAAAGAAATACGTTTCATAATAAACATATGAAACCCTTATTACGGTGTCGACGTATAATAGCAACGACGAAAACAAACACAACAATAATATCATCATCATTATCAACAATAATAATACTTTAAGAACATGCCGAGATGCAAATGCGATTAATGTAGCGTTATGTTGGTGACTGTGTTAATAACAATAATAGCAATATATCAGTCAAAACTGGACCCATGAAAATCCAGTTTTAATCACAGGCCGACACTTAAAAATTCAATCTTCTAAGGTGAAAAGTTGTCATATTTTTCCTTAAACCTGTTACAATTCTAAAGATATGATATTTTTGCTTTCGTAATTCATAACGGATTCCAAATAAATCACAATATGCCAATGAGGGTCTTAAAATTTATATTAAGATTTATTAATAAATTGATCTTATTTTCATCACTTTGAAATTATTTTTTATTTTTTATCGTATTTTTACCGTTCAAAGCTTCATATATTTTTCAGCATACAATATTTTTCGATCCAGGGGGCGTAAAATGTCCATTATACAAAATTAAACAAATATTACGTTTGATTCGTCAAATTTTGCGTTTTTTAATTTGGCAGACTATTTTTATTTCACGCCCCCCAGGGTGTGAAATTGGCATTTTACGCCCTTCGGATCGAAAAATACATTATATCGAGGAAGAAAAGCATCAAAGATTATTGATTCTTATAGGAATTTCAATTATATTGCATTTTATTCCAAAAAACGACGATTGTGTGCATGCATTTTCAAGGATACCATACCTATTCGAAAACAATTTTTTTTCTTGAAAATCCTATACCGGGGGTTTTGAGGGTGCCCTTTCAGAATTTGGTATTGGTTTTTCAAAAAAAAACGTCAATAACAATGTTAATTTTGCAATTTAAAACAAAAAATGTGATTTTTCAAACGAGATTTTTTTTTTCAAAGTTGATTTCTTATTTTTTGTTCCGTATTTATTTAATCATAATAACACCAGGAATCGTGGTCCCGATATTTAAACCTTCTAAAAACATGAATAGCAGATTTTTTTGCTCTGATTTTTCCAAAATGACGGTTGTGTACCGTGGAGCCATAAAAATGATCATGAATTTTGTACTCCAAAACTATAAAGTGCTTAAAATTACCCAAGGAACACGTATGAATTTTTTCACAATTTTTTGGACCACTTTTGGAATTTCGGAATGGGACCATATTTTGAAAAATTCATTTGATCGTCTTCCATTTCATCGTCTAGACAATTCATCGCATGTCTTCATGTCCTCAAATGACAAATAAGAATAATGTCAAAGAAATAATCAACCCTTACATGAAATAGGTTCACGAAAAGCTGAGGCCCAGAAGTTTTATGACACTAGGTGTAGTTAACTTTTCAAAGATGTTCCACGTGAAAGGCACAACTACAAGCTTTTCTTCTTTTTATCCCTATACGCATAACAGACGATACCGTGTGATGGACAACGGGAGGTGATGTTTTTTATTTTTGGAACTCCGAAGATATGTAAACACTCGTCATCAAAAGTCTACAAACTTAAAAAATACGACCACTTGGAAAATTTTATGAAGAAATATTCCAGCCCATAAAGCACGAAATATTGCAACAAATTTTAGTATTGCGTAACTTTCACGGATGTATTATTGTAACCTGTAAATTTCTTAAAGTGAAATATTAAAAAGTGAAAATGGAGCCATTCTTCAAAACTCTTACACGAGTGACATTCAACACTTTCTAGAGTGAAATTTCACACTATTTTTAAGCGGTCGAATAATTTACAACTCTAGAAAGAGTGAAGTTTAACTCTTAGAGAGTGAAAAATAACTCTTTTAAAAGAATGGCTCAATTTTCAGTGTATTGTACAGTGAAATTTCACTCCAATAAATTTAAAGAGTATGTGCTCAAAGGTTGACAAGATGATTTATACATCCATATAGAAGTCGCATAAATAATTTTATCGCCTGAGTAGATATATATACATAATTCAAGAAATACTATAATAATATAAGTACAATCGAATCATATATTCCAGAGTACAAATTGCCGCACCGAAATGAAAAACAAAAACGTACAATTTTTACCCTTATTGTTCAAACACATCTTATTTAATTTGTACGGCTCTTTTTATTTTTCCACGTGCAATGCTGCAGATCGTGCCGTAGATGCGGCATGCGCATCATAAACTTAATATTCTCACTGGGAAGTTTACAGCATACGCAACGCGTAATCGCGTTGACACAGTAACCCCATTTAACGACTGTGTACCAGTCAAGTTAGTTTTGTTTGCGTGAAATTGCCATTATGCTATGCTAAATCGCCGGTATATAGGATCTCCTCTCATTTATCGAGCTTTGAAGACGACGACGACGACAAACCGAAAATCCCTCTCTCGAGTAACTATAATTGTTATTTGTACGTATACATGTGATACATCACTTCAGGTACATTACCTAAATCATTATGTTAATTAATTGCTGTTCTCGGTTTAAATCGGCAGAGCTTTGAAAGCTCGGCATGCTAAGGACTTAGTAACACTACCTGGGTGGATATATATAGAAATCTCCAGAGACACTTGTGTTGTATCCACTCGTATATATAGCTTGAGTTTGGTTAGGTGAAGTAAATGTAACAATTACTTTTACATGGATAATCGGTAAATATAAACGAAATGGTATAAACTTATTTTATAATTTACTACTTTTATGTATCGATTTAAGGTACGTCATCACAAGTCCAAAATGTCTCCGAAATTACTAATTTTTGAATCCCCATAAAAGACATTCCAAGCTGGTCACTTTCTTGGGCAAAATTTGTAATTTCAATTCTACATGTGTAGACTTGCAAACATCTTGGACCCTTAAATTCATTTTATTTGTCTTCAAATCGCATCGTTTATTAAAAGAAGTATAATAAAATACAAAAAATCGTAAAAAAATGCGCACGTAATAAACCCTATTGGAAGCGCAATTAGTAATCCTGATTAAAACTTAACGGATAAATAAAAATATTCAATTTCATTCCTAGTCGTTCGAAAGGACAAAAAAAATGGGCGCATTATATCCACTAATTCATTACATATATATAATAGTATTAAAAATTTATGTCTTCCACATATCTAAGTAAATCTCAGCGTATCCCCAGACCTGACCGTAATCCGATACAAATTTCGATAAAGTGTATAGCTTGCAACTCTTCGATTTTAGCCGGCTAATCTTAGAAGTTAAGGATATTGAATAAGCTCTTTATACGCAACGTTACGTTGTGCTTTCCGCTACGACCGCCGTTCAGCACACATAATATTATATACGAAAGTCGATAAATTACAACGATTCTCGCCAATGTATATATATATACACGGACGAGAGGTTCTGGCGAACTTTCAGATGTTATTATACGGACACTTTTAAATCGTCGCGCATTTAAGGGGATTCACAACTGCACCTGCATTTGGCTTTAATGAGAATAAGTCCGAGTAACGAGTGGATTCCGCTATATCCGCAATCTTAAAAGAGCTATACGAAACATAAAAAATCATAGAATATTTTATCGAAGTTATAATCTAGATTTGAAACAAGCTTCCGCCATTTTGAATTTGAAAAATAATTGATTCTTCGCATTTAAAATAAATGAATATCAAGTGAGATTTTGACAAAATGACTTTGCGGAAGTCCCCTGGTAGAAATGGAAATTGCCATGCCACTCCCATGCTAGCAGCTAGACAGCGCCATGCTAGAATCGTCACGTTTTACCCAGTACGCATGCGCACATCGTTTTTCTTCATGTGCGCATGCG
>JAPYZR010004577.1:0-12048 GCA_030522945.1 Trichopria nigra | reverse complement strand
TTAGCGACCCCAAAAACCCCCGAGTAACGATTTTTAAAATTATTTAATAACTTTTTGGGGTTTTGGCCACGTTTTTGGGATTTGGAACCACTGTGCAATGACATAAACACACTTCCATCAAAATCTCGTGTATTTTAGCATTTTCATTCACCACATTAAATACGCCATTTTGAATCGGTACAATTTGACTTCTGAATGTTCAGCGGCCTCAAACTACTCCAAGTATCGAGGTGCATCCAAATCTAATGCATAAGGTATTAATTATGTATATATATTGAATCCCCCCTTTAACGTAACTGCGTATAAATCATGAATGAGTGTGAATTATTACTTTAAAAGTATATATATAAATAAATACATAAAAGGTTATTGAAAAGAAAAATAAGAAGAAAAAAGAGAATCAAGGCTTGCAAAATAGAAAAATTCTTGTTTTGAGACTGAAACTTAAAAGTTCCATGGATTTATCCATATGAATATAATGACTTTCCACTCGATCAATAGGAAAATGTCAAAAAGAGAAATGCCAAATGAAAAACACGTATAAACTGTAAAATAAAATTATTTTCTGATTCAGTTATTATTTCCATTATTTGTTTCAAACTCGCATCTATACTGTTCTTAAATGATTAAAATGCGAAATGTGAAAAGTATATACACGTATAATCTTTAAAAATCATTTGTCAAGGGTGTGATTATTAAATTTGCAATAAATTTTTGAAAGTGACGTTGCACTCTCAGTGTATGAATATTCATGCTGGTTCGGAATAAATTTTCGTAAATAAATTCAATGAAATCATACCGATGCGCGAGTTAAAAGTTGTAAAAAAATTGAATTAAAACTGAACACTTTCACGAAGTGATCAATAATGTTATCACGCCGTGAGCGTTTTACGTATATATATATATAGAGAATATACAGGTATATCCTTCATATAGAGGATTTGTATATCCGTGTTTTGTTTTGATATCCGTCGAGTGGGTGCATCAAGGCATCTGCATTTCTGACATATCCTGGATGAAGGCCATCCCGATTACTGTTACAAACGCCCCTTTTACCCATATATATAACTATGTATTAATCATGGCATTAAATAATACGATCACATATATAACTTGACATTAAAAATTTAAAGATATTATATTATTTATTCTTTGCGATTTTATAAGGTCGTATAATATCAAATTTTCATGTAACTTTGCTGCAAAAAATTCGTTGCACTTTCGTATCCCTGTTTTATTTTTATTTATTTTTTTTAATTATATGTATTCCAATAGACAGGAAGGAATGGCTCTATGAAACTAAATATCAATTTTCATTGCGCTGATAAACATTCATGCAGACATGTTGATCGTAATTTGATATTCTTATTCTTGAAAGTCCTCGTTATAGGTTAGTATTTGAGGCTTTTGTGGCTTCAATGAATTTCTGATTACTCTTAATTTACTATACATTAAACATTATGTATAATTCGCATGACCAGAATTGTAAGTGGGACAAACCGACATATTTTTTAATGTTACTCTTTAGTGACAAATTTTATTTATTTTTTTTTTTTTTGTTGAGACAGACCGAAGGAATTGATTTACGCAAAAAACATATTTAACACGTGTATACTTAAAAATTACTGTTTAAATTTCATGGAGTGGCAATTCACTCCTTTAAATCAGGGGCTTAATTATTTCTCTTTGTAGATTGAAATTCTGACACTAAGAAATTTAGAGAGTAGAGGACTGAAATAAATTATATTAGAAATGAATTGATGAATGTTTCCTTTTTTAATTATAGGTTAAAATTACTGTAGTTTTAAATTACTTTATTTACTTTTAAAATTGTAATACACATTCCTGATGTTGTTGAAAATAAATAAGGTGAATTGTAATATGAAACACAGTGACTGTAAATAAAGCAACAAAAAATAATATACCTCACTATATATTATATTAAATGGCTTTCCGTTTTTTCATCAAAAAATAAATAAAAAAACTTGTTGAACAACATTCTGACATTTTCTTACTGAACATTTTTAACCCAAAAACATGGAAAGTTAACAATTTTTCAACATTTCCAATTTCAGGAGTTAAAAAGAAATTATTGAGAGCGATCCTGATAAACATGTGCATACATCTGATTTTGAAAATTTTAAGAGGTTCGATCTAAGCTGATAACCAAAACAATAGGATTTAATCTGATAAGTCTGATCTTTTATAATACATTCTCATATATGTCGCATGAAATGATAAAATCTTAATTTAATTTGTGTAATAAATAGAGTAAAAAGCTGCTCGGATTATCTCGTATTATTACCCGGAATTTGAAATATTATTATGTGTTACATATTTATTCCTACTCTTTTTCTGAGCATGTAAATAAAAACGTTGCTATACTATTTATATTACATCACCCATTATATATCTATCAGAAAAATTCAAAAATAACAATAAAATCCACTAGAATGATCTGTATCGTTGCGCAACGAAATTTAAAAAAGCACGAAAGAAACGAATACACGTGCAGCTGTTAAACTTGACATTGTGCAATAATTAACCGACATAACAGAACCGTTTGCGAACGATTACTATGAAAATGCCTGCTGGCAGATCGAGCAATCATAAAAAAAAAACTTATATACAATGCTGCATGCAAGAATCATTATTGATTTTCAGATGTATCCTACTATCTTCTATTTGCCATTATAAATATCCTATTTCCAATCTAGTGGAATTTCATGATGGAAAAAAAAATATAAAAAAAAATTTTTTCTTTGGATATGATGCCTTTCTGGCGGTCAGTAAAAGGCGATTCGCTTTTGCAATATACTACGTCCCTACACTGATACGAAATACGTGAGGGCGAAATTGCAATTTCCGATATTTCCCACAGTGTATTGGTTCGTTATTTTATCATCTACCAACATTTTGAAATAAATTCATGGCAGAAAGTCGTCGCTGTAAACATTTTGTTTTCTAATTTCGATTTTAACAATGTTTTAAAAAATAAAAAGTTTACATACGACAGTGTTAGATGGCACTGCCGACCCTTCGATGCGCGTAAGTATTCTGTCTAACATATAAAATAACGATGTATACTACAGTTTTAACAGAATAACAACAATAAACGTACTGAAATCTGACGATGATAAGAAAATATATTTTGATTAGAATTCGAAATATCCAAATGTGTTTTTATTTATTTAAGTGCTATAAACTTGCTCCAAGTCCATTAAAAGTATTGAAATTTCGAAAAAGGCGAATCGAGAGCAATGAGAATCAAAAGTAATCTTTTGTTTTTGAACGTGAATGCTTTTCAATTCTTCCCCATTGTTAGAAATTCTACCTTCCGAATCCGAGTTCTAATCGTGATTAACTGTCAACATGTTGCGCCAAGGTTTCGTAAACACTGATTTGTCAATCGTATATCTGCTGTTTTAAACAATGTTTACATTGTCTATTGTATGTAGCTGTGATTCTGAATGGTCGAACGGCGATATTCGGTTTCGCGCGAAAAGTGAATGTATGCAATTCATAGACGGAACTATTTCATGCAGATACAAACATAGAATACTCAAATAATAAATAAAATTCTACCAGTAGAAAATAAGATCAGTTAAAAATTTCCTTATTCAGAATTGTGGATTGAAACGTATTTATAGGACAAATTTTCGATAATATTCCAATTCACATCAGTTGCCAATTCGTAATAACGAATAGGAATGCAAACACAGTCTGGATTAATCAGACATGTATTTCAAGTATAGTTTGCCAAAATTATTCAAAAAAATAATTTGTTTCTCTAAATCTTAAATATATTAATGATGAACTTAATATATTTATTAACTCTTAAAATTTAACCCTTTAAAAAAGGATAAATTATTTCTAAATATAATATCGGTGAAGAAACGATTTCTACCAAAACATTGAAATAATGAGCAAAACGTGTTCCCGCATAATGCCGATGTTTTCACTCCTGCGGCCATTACGATGCCATAAGAAGAGCACATAAGGCAAAAAAAAAGAACTTTTTCTTTTGAAGTTAATTCAGCGGGATTCATTTGTGCATGCCACTTCGCAAAAATGACATCGCGAAGAAAGCCAATGGCAACGACACGGATACACTCGAGAAAATATTTCACGCCCCTGCCGATTCGATCTATTGATTGTCACGTAGTTCAGAAACCTTGCTTCGCTATATATACTTGTCGCTAAAGCAGGACACTTGACACCAATCCCACAGTTGGAAGTGCCGACATTTTTATGCGGTTATCACTCTGCTGCAGCCCCGAGATGTATAAACACTATGTATGGACCATTCGAGCTATTACTTCGGCTACATGCCGTCACCTTCCTTCTTTCCGGCACGTAAACACGCTAAATTAACCATTGATTGATCGACTATTCAATTTTCATGCAAATTAAAACAATGTTGAATCTTGAATTTGATTGACTTAAAATGAAAGAAAATTTATTTTACGTCGTGATCAGCAGAACGCTTTGATTGACGCGACGTTGCTCCATATAAGAAATAGAATCCTGCCTAATCAGACCTGGTCTATAGGTGAAAAGAAATTATTTTCCAATTTCCAATAGTCTCTTATTGGTCTGGATGATGGATCATGATTCATCATGAAGTCGTCATGAAGTCGTCAATCGAACTAACATACTTACTGGTCATTTTTTTCTTTGGAGTCTTCATTAACAAATATCATCCAAAAGAGACACTCGGTATAAGAACAAGATCGGGATCAAAGTCTCCTGATCAATCATGGGATTCATGGGTATTTCCATCATTCCTAAAATCCCTAATTCTATAATGATTTTCCAATCTGTCGAAGAAGGTCTTGAATGAACTGTTCATATATTTGTTCAAAAAAAAACATGATTGCAACCAGCTTGTTTTTCATTCCAGTTTGTCGAGATAACGCGCGAGGAATTATGAAACGTTAGCCGCGTTGAAATTCTCCGTAAATAATTGATAAGGGCACTGGGATCGGAGACCCAAAACTGCAGTCTATTCGAGACTCAGTAAAAGCATTGAATGAATTGTTAACTGTGAGTTACGTCAATTTGATAACGGATATATATATATAGGTTAACGGTAACATAAGCTAACTAACAAACGGCTCGAGTTTCGAAATTGTTTACTTGGAAAATGTAGCATACGTACATATATATATGTGTATGTATTGTTGCTAATTTAAGGGTTGATGCAAGGTTTTCCCTTGTGCATTTTCCATGTTTCGCGTTATCTTGGCATTGTTTGCGAGTTATTCGTCGTCGGTTCGCGGCCGTTATAGTTTACTTCGTTAGAACTAGTTGACGAAGCGTTGGTGAGTAAATTGAGCACGACGATAACTTGATGGAAACCAGAAAAAGCCAATGTACGCAAATGGGAATTTACTAAAACATTTATTCAAAGCTGTGTGTATGCGACGAATTTGCGCTCGAACGCGCAAATATATATAGGAACACGTAAACCCTGTTAAATTAGTGAATCGCATGATTTGTCGTTTCGTATACATTTCACATATAACGGGTGAGTCAGATAGGAATTGAGACTTTGGTTTTATCCATGAGTCAATTATAGGTCTAATTATAAGAATCGCATCAAAAGCGTTACTTTTCTGCTTGCTATAACGAGAACTATAACTGTATTGTTATTTACGATCAATCCATTAAGTAGCAAATGAACGATTTGTTTTTTGCACTTTTCGGATGTCATCTCTGAGAGGTTATCAATGTTGAAAAAATCTGGACACAACATTTCTAACGGAAAATGAATCGTGCTTACCGATCCTGATGTCCTTGCATCAATTACAAAAAAGAAATGCGATCCGAAGATTATTTAACAACAAATCGAAAAAATATTTAACGAAAAATTGAATTTCAAAATGGCAACAACCAATATGGCGGCTTCCAACCGCGAACTTAATGCGATTTTTTATTTATATCCACGTGTTCCATAATTTTTTGAGTCGCCGATCAGGAAACTCGTTAAATTTGCCGACATTTAAAATGGCGGATCGAAATATGGCGGACGAATATTTTCAAAATGTTTTAATTTTTATAAAAATCTAAAGATACAAACGTTCTTATTTGTCTTAACGTTCTTATTGTCATAAACGTTTATATTTATCTGTATATAATTGTGCACATGTTTATAACCTTCTTAAAACTCTTATTCGTTAGTTTGTATAGAACTGTACGTTGATGTGAACATAGTGTACATTATTATTGTATAAACAATTGTAAATAAAACATACACATGTATATAAAAATGTACAACAATGTGTAACACCGAATCTATTGGTTTTTTGTAAAAATTGCATCCGCCATATTGGATTCAGCATTTTGAATTTCGGAAATTTGACATTAGATCCGTGATCTACGACTACAAAATCCTCTGTTTACGCATCTTTGTAGAAATTGAAATATTTCTAAAATTTTCGTCCGACATATTTGATCCGCCATCTTCAATTAGGGATAACATATGTTTGCAACACATCATTACATATGGAAAATCATTATATATGAAAAATCGTATATGGCATTAAATTTTCCGCTTGAGGCCGCCATATTGGGTGTCGCCATTTTGCAATTCAAATTTTCCGCCTATTCGTTTTAAGTATATGGTCCGAGGTCGAGAAAATTTCACTTCATTATGATCTCTTCAACCGATTTTGATGGAAAATTGTCGACTAAAAAAAATTCGATTTTCAGTTGAATTATCGAATGTATCTGATGCGTTTCGTGTCGCATTGTTTTTATGTTTTTTTGTTTTCAATTTTCCAGATTTTTTATGTCGATAATCTATCAAGAACGAGAGTCGAAAATTGCCAAAACGAATCGTCCGTTTGGGATTTAATGGGTCAAACGTATATAATTACACAACTTTTACGTAATGTCCCTTATTATGTTATATGTCTTCTAGGAAGACATCGTGTCGACGTAGGACTTAAACTACATTATTACCCTTTAAAGCGATTAATTTCCTTTTCCTCGACGATGGTTTAAGTCCCTGGATGTATAATTGCCCAATAATGAAGCTTACGACTAATTATATAAATTGGAGAAAATAAGGCCGATTTTACAACTTATTCGCATACTCTATATACGAGGATCAATACGAAATTTTCTCACGGTCCATTTTCTCATGAATGGATGCTGGTGCTTTACATGACCGCGCTGAATTTTGGATTCATGGTTCAACATTAATGAAGTTAGCGTCGTCTGCGAGCGATTCAATCAACAGAATTCGTGATGCCTTGAAATTAATACAAAATTCACGAGTGAAATACAATTATATTTTTACGTAAACGAACGCGGAAAATCCTGGACTGCGAACGTCACACGGTCCATGGAATGGGATTGAACTTCGCGTTTTCCAAAATGTCATCGACTTTTTATTGAATTAATTTTTTTTTTTTTTTGTTTTCTTTCATTATTATTGGTATTACATTTTGTTATTTTTTATTGATTATATTTCAATTCGGATCAAACGATATGCAGCCTCCATTATCAATTCTCATTTGTAACGAATAGTTAATGATTCATGGTTGTTTCCACTGCAAATAATTTAGACTAATCGATTAAACAACAGCTCTGAATATTCATTGTTCATTCGAAGGACTTATTGGTCCAAGTGTACACGGTTATATCCTTGGTCAGTTAAATTGAACTAATAATCTAATCGAGTTTAATCCATCACTACAAGTTCATCTGCGCACTTGGATGTTGTCTGCCAAATAAATAATTTCAAGTTATTTCAGCTCGTTGCGACTCATCACTATTCAACATTCCTCGTTTGTCGCAAATTGATGCAATACGAAGAGAGAAGTCCATAAACTATACAATTTTCAATAATCTGTTAATATATAGTAATTCACATATACCTAAATATAATATTTCGGTCCGAACGTAGTTATTATCGGAGTATAAATTTTGTATAATTGCTAATTAGAATTTTTCGGCGAATGCATAAAATAATACGTACAAACGAATTCATTAAAATTTCCGTAATTTTGTACCATGAAGGATTCACATAGAGAAGTTATTATACTTGAATGAATTCATTATGAACTTTTTACAAATTCACAAGCACTTTGACATCTAATGAAATCTCGTTAGCATACGAGCCCTTTGACGCTATACGCTGGACACTTAATGGTATAGCTTTTTATCTTTTTTTTTTTTTAATTAAATACCAATAATGGAAAAAATCGTATATGGAAATTTTGAACTACGACGTAATCACGTGTTTAGGAAGCAATTTATTGTGCGCGCAGGTTCCGTGGATTTATTGTTTGCCGGCATTGTGCGGGTGATGGGTCTCCCGTGCGAAGTGATGCGTAAAGTCAATGTTTACTGTCCTGCATGCATAAACACAGCGAAACATTACATTACGCAACGCACAGTCCATTGTGTATTAGTTATACATTAATGACATTGAAAACATATAGGATCGAAGAGGGACGTTCGACGTGCTTTTTGTATATTCTTGAAAATTTACAGCTTAGTGAAATTTTAAGATCCAACTAACGACAAGACATTTATATATTCATGACTTTACGTAACTTTATTAACATGCGTACAATTTGAAAATCATGCACGTTGAAAAATTCATTTCAAGGTTTCAATATGGAAACTTTTCGAAAGTCTGCTTTTCGACGTTTACTTTGCATTTATTGCTAATGATCGGCCGAGAATAAGTATTGTTGTGATCGTAGATGGGAAAAAATAGTAAAACAAAATGGCTGAAATTAAAATGGCCTCTTAATAAACGTAAAATGCCGTTAAAATATCTGTTGTTTTTGCATATTGGCTCAATTTTCGCAGAAAAATTATGTAAAGAGAATGACAAGGCATAATCTGATTCAAAATGGCGGATAAAAATATTATAACATTGATGAAATATTGGATTTTTTAGTTTTTTTCCAACGAAATGAGATAAGATTCAATAATCGTTTATCTTGCGGAAAATGTGAAAATATGCGAAAAAATTACATTTTATAACGTTATTCTCGAAATTTCAGGGGCCATTTTGTGTTCCGCCATTTTGATTTACTATTATTTAGTATCCGCCTTCTTATTGCATATCAATCTGAATGGTTCGATACGCATTCCCGGGCGATCTTTAACGATAAACGGGAAAAAATGAAGTATTTTAACGGCACTTTCGTATTTTAAAGCGCCATTTTCAATTCCGCCATTTTGTTTTACAATATTTCATTTGCGATCATATTACATTGACCTGAATCGTTCACTACTCATTCCAGGATGATCTTTAATGATAAATGAGACGAAAAAACGACGAATTTTAGACTTTTGAATATTTCCGGCATTTCATGCGCCATTTTGAAACGACCGTGATAAAATGAATTTTTCTAACTGCACGATTTTCAAGTTTATACGTTGAATGCACGATCTAAAGAGATTTCAGACGAATCGACAAGGTATTTTAAGGTGATAATACTGAATTACAAAAAATGCGCTTTGAAAAATTGCAGTTTTTTTCACTTGCACCACGTAAAATATATACGATGAATACTTGTATAAAACTGTACTTTGGATCTTATATGTGCATATGTATATATGTATATACATATATATATATATAATATCCAAAACACGAGTTAACGTTCAACGTTACCATATTGATGGGTATGTCAATAATGACCAAACGTTAGACTTCCATTTATTCTCGTGTTCTAGATTGTTCGTTCAGAAAGTGATCGATTTTCCAAGTGTTGTTAACACTGCCGGTGAATTATCAATTTTAGCCATTGACTAACCCCAAACTGTCCCTAAAGTAAGTTTGGGGCTATTGTTTTATACACTAGTATATTTGGTTACTCGTATGATAAGTTTGGTTTTATCTTAATACACGGTGATGATCGTACTAAGTAGATGACTGTTTGGGTTACTGTATATATATTTCATATCTAAATTTATTTATATATATAACATTAAATTATCTATATTGAATATATCTACTCACATATGTTCAGCCATAGAAAGAGAGAGGAAGAGGGAAATAGATAGACAACAATAGATTTTACGAACTTAATATCCGACGTATAAAATTTCAATAATGAGCAATTTTTCGTGCGCTTTTTAAGTAGCCAACATAAAATGCTACTTTTTAAAATCCGGCTCATGGCATCAAATTTTAGCCGAATCGAGAGTTAATGCATTAAATTTCATATATACTGTGTTGTATATACATTATTGTGAAGTATTTTCTGAATTCAAATCTACCAATATATTATTCCATGAAAATATATTTTTACGCTTTTAATGTTGAACTTATATTTTGAAAACACCGGTAAGAGCAAAAAAAACATTGTATATTATGTCTATATATCGATCGTTATATTCTTGACACTTGTCAGGTTCACATTTATTAATTGAGAAAATTACGGGCGAAATGCGAATCTCTGAAAGGCGAAATAATTACTTTGAACTTTTCCATCGAATAAAGTTGATGGGCTATAATGTATTGAAGGGAATTTCTAAAGGGATATGTAATATCGTATATAATTTCGATAAGTCATTGCCGATAATATTGCTTAAATTTTATCGGAAATTGGTTTAATGACTTTTATAAATTTAATTGTGATTAAATTTTTTTTTATAACGTGGATAATGTCAGGTATAAAGCATAACTTTTTGTACCAATTTTTTTCTATTATTTACATTTTTTATTCATTTTTATTTTTTATTTCTGCAAGTGTACAGTTATGATCAAAAGAATGAAGTTTTATCGTCGTGAGTTTTAATATCATCGCGAACAATTTTAAAATAAAAAACAGTTATATGAATGGATGCTTGTTTGGCTCAAAGATACGTGTGTATATCAAAGTTTTCATAATAGCAAACGCTTCTTTGAAAACACTGAAAATTTGCTACGAAGTTTTATGGCCCTGTTTTTATACTCGGCTTTTCCAATATTTGAAGCACCATTGCAGTAAACATTTGTTCAAGGCTTCAACCTGTGAATATTAATTCTTAAAAAATAACACTACTTTCATTATCCGCAAATCTTGTAATAATTTACTCGGTTCATGAATTTAGTGATTGGTGAAGTACAAAAACCCCACTTGCCCAAAACCTCGTAGATCTGTTTTATTGAAGACAAACGTACTGAAAAAACAACGTGATTCGAACATTTTCATGTCCAGATCCATTCCAAATGATATTCCTATATCATGAAATTAAGAATCGACCAAGCCATGTGACTCTTCATGAACCATCCACCAAACCAAATCACTTCGTGACATTGCCTGCGAACAATGGCCCCTACAAAATCAACGATTAAATTTCCCCGATTACTCGTCGGTGACCTTCAATATACCAAATTACTTTCATCATCATAAAAGTCCATTTTCTCAAGGTTTCAAAGAAATGCGCACAATTTTGCTTCATCGTTGCAACGATTTTCCATGCAGCAAATCCATTTTCCATTGTCTAATATGTTCACTGCCTGAAGCTTAGCATAACGACCAAAGCAATGGTTATCGACGGAAAATATATATGCCATAATACAATGTGATAATACAACGCATTTCAAAATGAAAACTCCCTTAAGTCGCGAATTCATAGATATCATAAAATGGAAAATAATCTGTATATACGCTCCAAAATCTCCCGTTGAATATATAAAAAGACCGAGTCGTCAGGAATCACATTTATAATACCACCTTCAACTACTTCACCGTCGAGACCGTCGTCGGTGCTTAGAGGTGTTCCACATTTCTGCTCGAGGGCGCCACATCCCCAATCCTCGTCGTTTTTTCACAAAAGAGATTTGCGACGTAAGTATTCGAAACGCGCATGCGCACCACCCATCCACCCACGCGTTAGCATCTATTTACGTGCTTGAAGTAGAAGAAGAAAAGAAAAAAAAAACAGAATGCCGAGAATGTCTATACGGGCGGCTGCGTGTGCACATACACGTAGAGGGTAGCCCGTAGGGAGTTGGGGGCGGGGGGGGGGGGGGGGGGGGGGGGGGTGACGTTTCGCCCCCCGGGGGGCCGCCACCCCCAACAACCCCCC
>JAPYZR010004576.1:0-12050 GCA_030522945.1 Trichopria nigra | reverse complement strand
CAAAAATCCAGGAAGACGGCGCAAAGTTTTTACGCTTTTTCATCCCCACTCCCTCGTTTTTTCTCTCGCCTCGCGAAGCGCTCGAGGGCCCTTAACTTTAAGATTTCGACCTCTGTTTTCCTGTTGCTTTTTTGCTACGGTAAAAAACAAAAAAAAATGATTTTTCCGCAGTAACTCGAGTTCTAATAAAGTTAAAGTTTTGATAAGTTGTTTTTGTAGTTTCTTTTTTTGTTTTTCACAAGGCATTCTTATAACGGAAAATGTAAAAGAAGAAGTTGCAGATTCGATTCTACCATCATTCTACGAGTATAGGGAGAATGCGTTACAGCTTCATTGAACTTGCGGCAAAAATTGCGAATTCTATTTTGTGACGTGCGGTTATTTTGTTTAAAGTGAAATATCGGTAAGTCCGATTACGTATTGCATTTCTTTCTCAGGCGGTATCAATTATAATGTCAGAATTTCTAATCTCACTTTTATTTTTTGTGAAAGATCGGTCGAGCCTCTGGTTGCCGTTTTGGCATTTTATTTTAGATCATTTCGAAAATAATTTTGTTACATTATATATGTAATGTTTGAATAATATAATGCTATTAATATTTATTATTATTATTCATTTATTATTATCTATTTTATGTTTCTTGTATCATTTGTCAAAAATGTCAACCGGTCACTTTTTCAGACGTAGGAGTTAATTTTTAATTTAACTTTATTATTCCAGAAAAAAGTACTTTACCCAACCATGTATAATAAAAATATTTTGATAAAAACATCATCGATAACAATAATAATAAAAATAACAATAAAAATACTCTGCAAATAATAAACGGCGATGTAACGTACAAATTTGAAATATTTTTCAGATGCAGTGACCGTTATGATTTTTGTACGGGTTGAACAGTCACTTTTCTACCTGAAACACGTGGTTGTATTTTAAAACAAATATTTTTGACATTTCATGTTACTATAGTGCACTTTGGGAATTTTTAATACGTTTTATATACACGTTCTTAATACATGCACTTTTCGTACGTTTTGTTTGCGCAGTTTGTAATCAATAACAATGTTCATGATATGGTCGACGCGGGAGCTCGATACCGCGGAAAATGTTACGAGCACGTGGTTAAATTTCCGAAAGGAACGAAAACGGGAAGACCACGTGACAACGCATGAGTGACGTTTTTACCTATCTCGAAGAGAATTGCAGAGTGAATGTCAATTTTCACTCTAATCTTTACTCGATGAAGTGAAAACAATTCACATTCCCCTCATAAAAACCATTAAATCACGGTTGCTGGAAAAGTATGCCGATGACATAATAGTTGAAAGGTAAAAACGTGGTACAATATTGGTTTCAAAAGAGATGATGACGAGCAAAACCATTTTATTGATATTATTTTAATGTACGTTAAAAATAAATGTGCCACGTTTTTACGTATAAAATGTTTTCATTTACATGCCTTATATACTTATCACTAATAAATTTCCTTTACATAATAATATATATAATGGATTTTTTTGTGTATTTTACTGTAGCAGAAAAAGCAACCGGGAAGCAGAGGTCGAAAACTTCAAGCTAAGCTTTTCTCGACATCCCTGAACCCACTGAGACCCCTGCAAGAGTAAAATTGCTGCTTCCAATTTTTTCTTTCTTAATTGTAGATATTGTCTGGACTAAGATACGTTCCAATGAACTCAATAGGCTGAAAAAATAGTAAACGTCGTGTGCTTTTGAAAACACGATGCAATGCCAAGCGCAGGAACTGGTGTAGAAAGCATTGTGCGAATGTACGATTGCAGAAATAAACATAATTGATCGTCCCGCTCGGATTCCGCGAAAACCGGAAGCGAGGAGGGGGCCGAGTTCGTTCTCCAAGAAGAAACTGACCATCGACCATGTCTAAATGCCCGTATCGCGGGTACTTACTTTCACGCAAGCGATTCTTCCATACCTGACGAACGATTAACGCATTTGGCGAGCTTAGACACAAAAGAAACTAAAAACGCACTCGCCTCGAAAAGAAAGCGAATCCGAAATCGCCTTTCAATTTTCACTTTTCTCAAAGGAAATGACTAAATAATGCAGAAACGATTTTATCACTTAACAATCTTTTTTTTTTATTGACCCCGTCAAACTTTCGTATTCGATCGTAGTTTTTCGTTTGTCGTCCGGATGAACATTTCTATTTCATAAATCGAATGAGGTAACAAAACAACGATCGCTGCTTCCGCCATAACAGTTACATGTTTACTCTTGATCACAGACATTCATCGATTCGAGACAATTGCGTGTAGTTTTCAAAATAACATTTTTTGCACGACGTTCTTTTACCTTATATCGCGTCTTCAATAACATTTCTTTATTATCTACGTTACAACGTAGAACGTCCACTCGTTCATTTTCAATTCGTCCTCAATCACTACCTTTTTCCGTACATAATTTATATACGATATTTTATGCCAATTTATATAAGTAACGAAAGAGAAAAACAGCTCGTTGAATTACTAGTCGTAAACAATAGTATCTTTACTGATACGTGGTCGTCCTTAAACTTCGTACATTAAATTTGTACAATGCACTGATAAAAAAAAAAAAAAAATTAATAAAAATAAATTATGCAACAACGCGGGAATAAACGTAACGTACTATTTACATGAATTCGGTACTGAGCCGCTAAAACGTAGTCAACGGTCGAACGAGTTGAATTAAGGCCTCGCTAGGCGAATATAAAATGCTCGTCTTGCGTAAGTCTCACTCGTTCCAATTACACATTTTTTTTATTCATAAAATATATAAACATTAACTTCGTACGAATCTAGAATTCCGGTAAAAAATCGTTACGTCCTAAATGTTCTGTATGGTTTCGCCAAATTGAAGACTTCTTTGAATAGCGCCCTCAACGGAACACGGTCCTCAAATCTTCATCCCAGTGTCAAGGTTGAGCATCTGCTTCATCATCTCGTAAGTCGCGAAGCTCACAGCTACCATGGGAACCGCCCTCAAGTAATTTATGCTCATGCCTCGATAGAGACCTTTGACTACGCCATTCTCTTTGTATGTCATAACCATAGTTGATATCATACCGACGCTGCAAGCAAACACATCATTCGAATTCATACTTATTTTTGATCCATCAAGTCGGTCACTTGACTTTTTCATTTTTTAAATATTAAACTTGAAAAGAATTAATAACTTCATGCTTTTGAAGATAAGATCACGTGAACCACTTAAGAAGTTTTCCTTGTTACGACTAACAATGAATTACGTAGGTACACATAATTTAACACTCACCCATATTTGTGCGTCGCTGGATTCATCATTGCCAATTGCATACGTCTCCTGGTAACGTCCAAGGGATAACAGAAGCTTTGAGCAACTACTCCAGCCATACCACCGCAAAGGAGTTTTCCTGGTAACGTCAACACTAGCCCACCTGATTTTATAAGATTTTAATGAGAAATAATGTCGTATACTTTTGAGTGAATTCAACTCAAAATATTCAACACACTTACCTGTATTTTTGTTGCATTTATCGCAAAGCAGGTTCGGTGCAAACTTCATACAGAAATACTTCAATTTTTCAAAGGAGTAAAAAGAGAAACCTGCGTAAGGAACCATACCGCAAATAGTTGGTGCGAACCCACGGTACAGCGCTTTCAAGCCACCTTCCTAAAATTCAATTGACTTTACTTTTCTTTATAATAATTGATACACGAAAAAAAAACTACCCTAGGAGAAAATATTAGTTCAAAAACATACATTCCGCAGGAACCTTTTCTATATCCAAATACCCGAATTCATAGATTAAAAATATAAGTTCATATCCAGTATGTTATCAGAAAGAATACAAGGATAAAATATGGACACTAGACAGAATGAAGCATGCGATTTAAAATAAAAGAAAAAGAAAAAAAAAATATATATATATGCTACTCAATATGAATATCATTTTATAAAAATAGTATATTGGAAAAGAAGGAAACCTATCTTCAATTTTCATTCATTTAATGAATGATGTGATTTAATGCATGAATGATTTAATGAAATGATGAAAATGAAAATACACATCTAGACGGTAGACATCTCATTTCGTTACTTGTAGTTAGAGAATTAAATGTAATAACAAACCTCTCGATAAATCGTTGCCGCTGCATGAGCGACACCATTGTATAAATGTTCGCCGGTCACTTGAAATGCAAGTCGAGCTCTGATCATATCGAGGGGATAAGTCAGCGTCACTGCCGTGATCCCCGCACCAGAACCAGCCAGGAATTTATCTATATGTGTGTGGTTCCCTAGCAGATTTCCTAAATACTGCCGAGAACATACAAATCAGCATTAATAAATTTAAAATGTTAAATTTAAGTACATATTAAGAAATTTCAACATATCAAATCCGTGTACATAATAAAAGTTCATACGCATCTTAACAAACACGTCGACTAAACTTAAATAAAACTCGATGAAGTCGACAAAATTCTAAACTATATACTTATCAAAAATGAAAAATACCGCATAACAATTACTTAAAATTGACGTAACTTATCTAAAGTAAATATTTCAAGTTATTCAAGTTATTGAAACAAGTCATTCAAATTAAAGATAGAACATCAAAGTTGACATGCAGATAGAATGGAAAATAACACACACCATTAAAATCACAACTAAAGGTCAAAACGAAAACTGACTAAAGATAAAAATTAACAGAAGTTGACAAGAAAATATGTGCAATTAAAACTAGGTCATATAGTAGGAAACAAATAAAAATGATCAAAAGTAATAAAATTTCAAAAATCGATAAAATTATAAAAAATACATATAAGGCTTGATAGAAATTAATCGGTTTCTAAATTATACTGAATCAATCGTTCTCAAACTTGTTAAATTGATCTGGATTGTTGATATATATTCGAACAAATTTTTTTGGATATAATAGTGCTTTTGAAATAGAGTACGAAAAGTACGAAAAGTACGAAAAGTTCACGCGCAGAGTACGTGAAGTGTGAAAGTATATAATGCAAAACCAATTAAAAAAATTCTTTTAAAATTATCTAAGCAAAAACAGTGAATTTCTGATTAAATGAATTAATTTTTATATACACTAATTAATTGTGTCTTTTTTAATGAACCGTTATTGTAATATTCTTTAGAGATCCCTGTATTACCTACTGAATTGTAATAGTCATTTAAAAAAAATATCTAAAAAGAATTTCAAGTATGCTTGGAATTTTTAATTTTCTTCATTTTTATCGGACTTCTCTATCACCACATCAGCTAGACAGTTATTTTTCGTTTGTCATTTACTATTAATTAATTTTAATGATTATTTCAGTTACTCTCGTCATTACTTATTCATAAAATGTAATTTCCTGACCTAAAAGAAATAAAATTAAAAATAAAATTAAAATTAAACGTTAATAAACAAATAATTTTTAAAAAGTTGTGTATTATTATTGAATCAGATTAAAACAATTATTTAAGCGATTGAACCGCTTACGATAATACAGCAATTCCCTAGTCTAAGAAATGTAAATCTAATTTAAATTTAGTAATATTTGAAAGTTTTAGTTTGAAAAAATATGATGAATTAAAATGAGAATTTATGATATAACGTACTGAGTAATTGAAAATATTTTCTTTGACTCTTTCAACGCTATACTTTTTCAATTCTTATCTGACTTATTGTATATGTATATTTATGTACATAGGATCAATTTTCAAGCAAGAATCACAACAAAAATGGAAATAAAATTCATGACAATATATTTGGTTTGCTGCTTAATACTTAATTAAGTGATAAAAAGAATCAACCTTACTATTTTTTAATTTCCTGTAATTAGTAGTTTTCACTAATTACATTATGCCCAGCCTACAATATGGCTAATAATTATTAATTATAACTTTAATTGAAGATTACAACATATACTGGTACATTCTATTTATTTTAAAATAATTTCTATTGATTTCTTATGCAAAAATGTATCGCATATATGTTTTTTTTTCAAATCAGTCAAACTTATCACGTGCAGCTGCAGTACAAACATTTTAGTATTTCTCAGAATCCGTCAATGCCATTAATAAGATTTGCTCTATTTATACCACAATCATTTAATCAACTGTCTCATTTATTGTTCAATTCGTGTATGTTCTTGATACAAATGTTAAAAATCCTCAATATAATAATACACAAAATTATTAAAATATTTTTTACACATAGATATATAAATACCTAATTAACATCTAATTCAAATATAATAAAATACATGAAAAAATCTCAACGGCAATTAAAACAAGTGAAATTAATTTTCCTTGAATTTAATTATGCATCTGAATAATATTGTAATAATATATGTAAAGACTTTGCTTTTGCATAAATTAAAAAGTGAAAGTAGAAGAAAGCACAGTATTTCACCACACTTACGATTGATGGGACTGAAAGTATTTCATTCTGCGAATTTATAATTCAAAGCAACCTTTTAAACATCAATTACGAGTGTTGTGCAATGATGTCGAATAAACATATTCTAAATTAACGCATATGAAAAGCGATTTATTGAAATTGTAAAATGTGTTAACGGTAAAAGTAAATAATGTTAATAGGTCATACCTTCTTGTACAATTCAAAAGCCGTAAACTGTGTTGCAGCGTATGGAAAAATTCGGATCATCTGTGCGTAGTTTCCTTTGTAAAGAGCTAAGAAACGTTCCCGTCGAATAATTTCTTTTAATCCGGACCAGACCCCTACAATATACAAATGAAATGTCACGTAATGACGGTGCATATTTTGCGGTATCAGAACAAGTAATAATTACCTGTTTATAATAACGTACCTAAATGTTTGTAATGCCTGTTGTGCGCCTGCAGCAGTATTTTTATACGGTCTAACGGAGCAACCGTTGTCTTGGAAGTCATACCAGCAATACCTGAACAAAACGTACCATAGAAATTATCTTTTAGAGCTCTGTATGTTTGGTACATTCAAATTCCAAAAGTAAAATGACTAGTTTTTATTATTAAAACCTGCAGCGAACGATTGCAAAATCAATCTTTCGTAAGATTTTAAGTATTCCATCGAAAAACCACTCGATCTTAGCAAGAAAGATGTCAAAGGTCGAGTCATAGAAATTCGAGGAAAAAAAAAAAAAAAAAAACTCGTCATTGCGTACCTCCAGCAAAGAAGCTCTTGATGATAAATTCGAAATTCATATCGTTCTCCATTCGCAACGACATGATTGTTTCACTTTTCGCGCGATCCTCGCAGGAATGCCGTAGTTGCGTCTGTGGCGTTTAGAAAGCAAAATATGTACCGCGTCGCAGAGGGAGAAATGTCAGTAGTGGTGGCCGCCGAAGAGAGAGAAAAGCGTCGAAAACTCGTCTTCGGCGCTCATGAGGGTCAGCGACCTTGACTCTCGCCTTCCCATCTGAGATTTAGGTTATACCTGCACAACCGTAGTCTCGTCAACTTAACAAATTGAGTAATCTGCACCTTATTGCGTCGATAGTCGCATATACCTGTTTTTCGCTATAGCCTCCTGTTGCATGTATATTGAGTATACATATACGTAAGTTCAGTTTTCGTCTTCCCTCCTCTTCAACTCCGTCACCGTCGTGCATCCAATCTCATCCAATCAATCGCGGCGGATTCGCGGTTATTATGGTTTGCACGCGCGCAACACGCGCTCTTCCAAATTTCGCGCTTGTCGCTTATTATTTGGACCAGGGGGACCAGGGCCGTGCGCGATTTCTTTCAAAATTTCAAAAAATATTCATGAACACATTTATATGGTTGCGTATGTTCGCATGCATGTATACATTCTATGCGTACCCTATATACAGATGTGCAACCCCATGTGCTCGCATTATTTTTCACGCGTAATATAAAATAAAAACATAAAATATTTATTAAGGGGGCTCTATCGTAGAACAGTTACCGACCTAACCTAACCTCGCAACAAGAAAAGTTTAAATAAAAAGAATTTTGAAAAGTTTTTCTCAAAATTCGGCCTTTGGACGGATGATTCTGAACATCATAGGTATACAAAAAAATATCGGTGATATTGGTTTAGGAGAACTATATATCCGAAATAAATTATATTTTTCTTGTTTATAAGAGAAAACAATTTATCTCGAATTTTGAAAAAAAGAAAAAAAAAACGTTTCGATCCTTTTTTTTATTTATATATTTTTCCAGTTTCGAGGTTAGGTGTCGGTAACTGTTCCACTTTAGAACCACGTTTTGAACCAATTTTATGGTACCTCTATATGCACCACTATATAAAACGTTACTGTCGCACCGAACGCGCCGAACGCACGTGCACTGTTCGCCTTTTGGAAGATTGCGCGAATGCACCACCTCGCGACGAAATTGTTTACTACAGTCAAATAAGAGGTGAATGTCAATATATTATATGGAAGATTTATGGAGATTTACAATATAGATTATTATATATATAAGAGAAAATGGCTTGTGATGATTTTTCAATAATATTTATGACATTTTCAAGTATGTTCATGAAGGTGTGCGTTCTTACGAGGAAGTTGAACGAGTTTTCAATAATCGCATAGGAAGAATAATGAGACGTGAACCAAATAAATATAATAATCGTTTTTCATACGAAATTAATCGAATACATTTGACTGTAGAGCGAAATACATAAATGAAGTCGTATGAATAATCATTCATGCTATCTTGAACCTATCGGAGTATATAATATCAATATATATATATTTCACATTGATTACTTAATTAATTTCACAAATTATCGGATGATTTTAACTCAAAACGCTAAGAGAATGCTTAATAAATGAAAAAAAAAAAAGAATGCACTTCTTTGAGAAATATGAAATTGAAAAAATGATATTAGTAATTAATTGTTCAATTGAATCGTTACAATTTTAAAGTAATAATTTTATGTCGCAACGAATCATCGAATTTCCAGTAAAAGAAAAAATTATTCCATGTTAGAAAATAGCACTCAGAATAATGTGGAATTGTTAAGAAGCATTCATTTATTTTTGAATTTGAATACTTCTTAGTGATTCGTCATTGAGCTTAATTCTTTTTTTAGCTTGTGTATAATTTTCAATACTCGTTCACTGCGTTACAAAGATGGTATATACATAAAATCGTATGAATTCGGATAAGAAATTCTGAAAATCAATAGGTCAAAGAGGAAACAAACTTAAATACACAATGGCGATTCTGAATACTTTATAGTTTGTTGAGATAGCATACCAGCTATCAAATAAAAAAACGTATTTTACTTCATATGCAAAATTATTACTTTGTTTCCAATATATACCATACGATCGAATGCATAAATTTAAAAACGAAAATTATTCGCACTACTCGTGCATGAAAATGTTTAAAAACGATTAATTTCGTATGACAACAGGTTAAATTTCATTCAAAAGTGAAAACAAATCCCGTTGACAATTTTGCGCACGATCTGTCGTTTATTGGGATTATGTTGAGGTAATAAATTGCTCCTTCAAACGTCACGTCTCTTCGACAAACCCCATTGAAATGAATGTGAAAGTATTAAGAACTGAAAATGAGGGGGTTACAAAAAATAGTAAACTGCACAAGCGTTCATGTTAAGCAGAGAATTCGGTAAAATGTAAACATTGTCTTGCTTATTTACTGACGTATACATAATATTATTTGAATATTCAAATATATATACGAAACGTTACAAATCTCATTCTTCGTTATATAAACCGCAATACATAATTACATACGTGATAGGCTTTGAAAACTCGTTCACCTATACCTCGTGTAAGAAAAAAGCACCAACTTCACCAAAACGTACTTCAAAATGTCAGAATATCATTACGAGTCATTTTCTCTGATATATAAATCTATATAAATCTCTATAAATTAATCTCCATGCATCTGTTGACATTTCAAACTCTACATTTTCGTCGCGAGATGGCAGTTCCGCGCCACCTTCCAAGGCGATGCATTATTTTGGTTATTTTGTCAGTGTTACGCACGCACTCGCGAGCGCGTCAAAGAATAACTAAAAGGTTCTTCAACAAGAGCAGATCTAATATTTATTGTTGTTCGAAAAATCCTCGCGAAAGAATTAATAATTGTGCCTTGAGATGAGTACCCCGGTGATTTCGAAAAAGGATCAGAGAAGGTCGCTTTCCGCCAAAAAAGGCCCTATAAAAGGTCTCAGGAATGTGTTGGCTCAACCTTACGAAAATTATTGGTAAACTATTTTAAACAAAACGAGTTATTTATTAAAAAATGATGTCTGTAAATGTTGAAATTAATCTTTTAATTATTTCTCTCAAAATATAATATCTTTACTTACAGGCCTATTTTAAAAAATGACTCTGAATTGGAAATCCTTATGAAAAAGTAAGCAAATCCTTGCGTAAAGTACTATGGAGAAATTATAATATAAAAATTAAATCATATTTTGCTTCATTTTACAGAGACTTGATGGTATTAAAGAAAACGTCAAAATCAATTCCGTGGTCTGAATTGCGTACAATGAATAAAGAGGAGCGATTCGCTGCCAGACGAGCCATGCAAAATGTTGAAACAACTGTCGATGAGAATGACAAGGGGTAATTGCGCTATTAAAACTTAATATGCTTTGACCTGTGTATGAGTTAAGATGTATAATTTTGTTGATATAGTCGATTAATTGCACAAATTGATTCTAGGGCATATGTTGTTTTTGGAATAAATGCAGTTACACGTGCCTTAGAAACGAAGAAACTTTGTTGTGTTCTACTCGATGCAAATGTAGATCCTTCACTATTGGTAAAACATATTGTTCAGATGGCTCAGAAACAGAATATTCCTATTCTTTTAACATCCTTTTTAAAAAAAATAACAACTGAAACAGTGGGGTTTTCTTCTGCAGCAATGGGTTTGAAAGTATGTTTTTATTTTAAAATCTATTGTCGATATCAATTTGAGGCAGACCAATTTTCATTAATACTTATTTGCAGCACATTGTACAAAAATCAGAGGAAAATCACTTTTATGCGTTGTATGAAAAAATATCTCTCTTATTTAAAGAGCTGCCAAAGCCAAATTCATCAAAGCTTCCTGTTGCTTTATTTAAAAAAAAAGCAGAATGCGATAATAGTCTCATCAATGACGTTGAAACGAATACTGAAAAATGTAGTGATAACTTTATCGAATTAGAAAACTCGCCAGTTTTACTTTCAAATATTCAACTTCATCGATCTTCTAAAAAAGAAAGAATGTTTGTTCCTCCGACATTACAGCATGGACAAGAGGATCAAGAGAAATTAATTGATACTTCATGTAGTGATTATATAGCACTCGATAAAGATGAAAATATTCAATTAGGAAAAGCAGATAGTTCTAGCTTCCGATGTCGGAAAAGGTCATCCAGTGACAGTAGCAGTGATGAAAATGAAGTTAAAAAAAAACCTTCAAAACATACATCGAAGGAAGAAGTAAAGCCATCAGCGAAGAAACTAAAGTTCTCAGGACAACATGAACCTATCTATGTACCTTTGAAAGTGAGGAAAATTAAAGGCAATGCTTTTCGTACAAAAGCAACTAAACAAACCAATAAGAAGAAAAAATAACAAATGGTGTATATTAAGAAAATAATTCTTTTTGTACAAACAGTATTTACAAATTTTATCTTACATACTTATTTTATAGTTTGGCATAATGTAATTTAATATGTGCGTTTATCAAAAATAGTTATCGTTTATTATATATTTATGGTAAAAAGTATTAGATAGGTAGAGTAGAACTGGCAGATGATCTGAACATTCTTGTAAGATACAGCATTCCAGTTGAACCTCCAGGTATATGACTTATCAAGAATGACACCATTGCAATTATTTGAATTACAGCACAGAGCGCAGTCAATGGTGTCGACTTTAAGCCAAGAGCAAAGTACAAAGTTCCCGCTAAAGATAGAAAGTACGTGATGGTAAAGTACTTTCTATCTGATGTAAATAATGACTTCGCATAACTCACGGGTCCCCAGAGGAAACAGAAGCTAAAAAGTAATTGCAGATGCTATATATATATATATATATA
>JAPYZR010004575.1:0-23524 GCA_030522945.1 Trichopria nigra | reverse complement strand
CTCAGAATGATCTGAAACGTGGAGATTTTATGAAAAAAGTAGGTGTCATTTTTTTTTTCGGATGACCAAATTCAATACTTCGATCCCAACCTTTGGTTAGGGGTCGAAGTAATAATAATATGACATGTAATATGCCTATATGTAAATGTGCACTGGAAGTTATAAAGTAAATCGAATAAAACCTTGCAATTTATGTGAATATTCATACCTGCAAATGGTACCTGCTCATATCTGCAAATGGTGCATGCATTTCCAGTTACAATCTTAAATTGTCCCGGTAACTTTCTATTGATATATACACTTATATTCATTTTAATAAATTCGTATGTGTGTAAATGTACATTTTCAAAATATTCCGAAAAAT
Source organism: Trichopria nigra (assembly GCA_030522945.1). Classification (NCBI taxonomy): domain Eukaryota; kingdom Metazoa; phylum Arthropoda; class Insecta; order Hymenoptera; family Diapriidae; genus Trichopria; species Trichopria nigra. Next base: position 23,160 of record JAPYZR010004575.1, on the reverse strand, counting down.
GGAATATTTGATTTGGATGGAACTTGTCGCCAAAAATCAGTGGGTATGTACATCGATATAATTGATAAGTAAATCAAATAGCAGAAAACGTGCACTAGAAATATTCAGTAAAATAAAATAAAACTTTTAAAAATTTCCATGTAATAAAGTTATAAATAATATGAAGAAAAGCCCCATAGTGTAGTTCCTTGACTAAAACATGTTCATTATTTCTCCTTACTTTTTCCGTGAAATACACCTTGACATTTTTATAGCGTAGAACAGACATCAACTTTAAAAGTTTTTAAATAATGGTGAAAAGTTTTCCAGTAGGACATTTAAGATTTTATGAATACATTTTCAAATAATCAGACTTAGTACATCCAATCTGAGATTGATTCATCATTCTTTTACTTTATAGATATTGCGCTACTTTTAGCATGCTGCAAATCTCCAAAGGGTGTCGAAAGAAACATGGGTATCTTTACGAAGGTATATTCCAAACTTTTTCAATACTTTTTACTTGCTAACTATATGTATAAATCCAGATGCTTCAGCAGGCGACCTTTGAAAAATAAACAATTTGATTATTTGCTTTAAATTAATCAAGAAAGCGTTGATAAAATATAATGTTGTGTAACAATGAAGCTAGAATTAAATGATCAATTCCACCAAGTAAAAATACGAGATTTATTATGCTTCAAAACGATAGATGTATTTTTCCATAAAAGTGCACATTAACAAAAGTTTTATTTCAGAGAATCACCAGAAAGGTGATAACTTTGGTAAGTTTTGTCGTTTGTAATACTCATTATATATATAGAAAGAGTTAAAGAGAGAGAGAGAGAGAGAGAGAGAGAGAGAGAGAGCATCATAGAATATCATTATGACGACCGTCAGGTGTATCAGTAAATTCCACATTACTCATAAAAAACAATTTATAATATAGTTAATTAATTAATTTTTTCCCTCCGTGAACTGTACTTGTAATAGTCTTTTTTTTTAATCTTATATTCAAATTGACTATGATAGTTCGGTAGGTAATACAGTATAATACATATGTAAAAACTATTTTATACAATGAGTAAAAATGGTATACAGGAGAGATCCCTGTATTACCTACCGAACCGTAATAGTGAAATTTAAATGTATCATCTAAAACGAAAAAAAGAACAATTTATAAGTTAAAAATGTTAATACTCTCAAATGCCACCGAACCACAAGGTGTTTGGATCCACGATTTGATGAATTTGAAGCTAAAAGAAAAAATCCGTGATAAATCAGTTTCGCGTAATATAAAGACCGTATATAAAAGTTAATGAAAACTTGTCAAGTCCTCGACACCTTCTAATTTCGAGTCGCGAGAAGTTGTCGAGAGTAATTTCCTGGGAGTGATAAGCATTAAGCAGGTAGCGCACCTATGCAAATCCGTTGAGTCGATAAGTACCGGTCGTAAAGTTAGCTCATTAGAATTTCACCTCTCCAGGATGCAATTAACACGAAACTACCATCCGATTTCAGCGTAAAGAAAGTCGAAGAAATCGCGACTTGTAAAGCTCCGCATAGAAAATGCATGGAAAAAAGTACGAGAGGAAAAAGAGGCAAAGCTATTCGCAAAAATCACAGCAGCAGCTTGAAGTAAACGTCCGTTTGTTGGAAGCGCTCCTGAACGATGATTATTCGAGTTTTTTTTTTCTATATTTCCAAGCAAATGGTGCAAACCGTAATCACGTGCTTTGCGATGTAGTAAAATTGAAAGGAAAAACAAATTCTATAATAATGCAAATCTTACAAGAAATCGGATGTGAAGCAAGAATTAAATGATGCTAACAATGTTATTTGTTATTGCACTAATTTTCAATGATTTGTCCTTACCGATGGTACGTCCAATGAAGAGACGCTTGTGATATAAAACTATATTGTTTATCAATTTTATACTTTATTTTATGTAGCCATTAATCTACCGATGTTGCCCATTAATTGCCTAATTATTATTGTTGTAAAACCAGTCGGGAGTTTCTGTTTTTCTATAATATAGTGAGGTGGTACATCAAATGTTTTATCATATCCCGTTTTAATATTTACTTTTTTATCGGTTTTCATATCATTATCAGCTTCTTTATGAATTTTTGCATTATTTTTTAATTTTGTTTGGTTATTAGTTTCCACGTCAATGATTATACCGGTTTCTATTATCTACCGATTTCTGTATTTTGTTTCTTGCTGAAAGATTCACAATCATGAAAGAGATAGAATTCTCAATAACTTTCAGTTCCAATTCCAACCTGAATTAAAAATTTGATATGAGTAGATCATTTTAGAATTGAAAATAAACATTTATAAAACTTCTTTAAACTTGATTTTTTATCAGATATCTGGATAAAAAAATTAAGTCTATATATCAATTATAAAAAGTTTTACAAATAATACTAATACTACAATAAAATCTTTGCAGCAGATTAATCTATTCAATAGCCTTGCATTCTATTGCGTAAAATTTTATGTACTCTCATTGCAACTATTGTATTTTATCAACGCTAATCAGTCCCAAAGTCACAAGAAGTAACAAATGATGTAGATAAAATTCATTACATTCATATTTTGTTGGAAATAGTAAAAATAAATTTTAGAAAATACTAAAACAGTAGAAATACTTGTATCCAATTACAGATCCACTATGGACAATGATGCGGCATTGGCTATTTTGATTGTTTACGTTTATGATAAAATTGTAATTTCTTCGATTGATCTGAATGTGCTCTCACAACTGGTTGCGGTTATTAACAGATTTATTTTCTGTCGAACCCGTTTAGGTCTACGAGTTTGCGTACGATGTGACGACGACGATGACAGATCGTCCATCTCTTGCCGATTGGACAGGGAAAATCCAACAAACTTTGCTGGAGTAGGTCGATGGGAGATGACGAATTCTTCGTCCAGGCACTGTCACGGAAAATGGATCGGTGACGTGTCTGCAACCCTCGGAGGAAATTGCAGCCATGTCGCTTGCCGTAACGGACCCCTACTTACTCTACTCTGAAAGACAAAGTGCCATATATCCATTACGCGACTGTTCGAGCGATGCATTTTTACGAGAGAAGAGTTGGCTGATTGGTGGACCTAGCACCAGGACTCTCGGTCGCACGTACAAATTAGCGTGTATTGTATACTTTGGTCCTTATGAATGCGCGTGTGCGTAAGAAACAGTGACTATATTTCACGTACGAAAGGTCTATTCTTTAACGAAGTATTAAAATAACTTATAAGCGACGAAATATTAAGTGATTTCTTTAGATTTAATCGAGTTGAAGATTATGCATTATATATTATTTCATTAAATTTCGTAGAGAAACTCGAGTGGAGTAATATTTTATGACCCGTTCACTGTTTGATCAGCGACCAAAGTTTTGACATTAGAACAATAAATGTCAAATGTTACATGGGCCAGAGTAGCCATTTAGGTTAAGTTAAAAAATAGTTATTTTCCTACGGTAAAGTTACACTTTACGCCCGCCGGCGATTCACGTGCCTGAGGGACGGCGTAGCCCGCCCGATGGCATTGGGCTATCCCCTGAGGGTGTACAAGTCGTACGCCCTACGTGTACGAACATTTTTTCTCATCATAGTAGGAGTAAAGACCCGCCTTACTTTGGAGGGGATTGGGAGCAGGACGGTAGTACGATTTCGAGGAGTGGATGTTTTGTGAGCTGGTTTCACTTTACTATGACAAAAAATAATTTATTAATCTTAAATATTGAGTAACAATCATAGTGTGATTTCATAAATTTGAATTCATTTTGCAAAATTACTTATGTTAAATATCCAAAAATTTTTACGATGACGAATGTCTATTACGTATTATTGAAATATTTCTCCACACGAGTAATAAACAGCAGACGTTTGCATTGTATATTACCCTACAGGATTTATAGAATATTAAATTGTTTTTGATGGGTATTTGTTGTATCATATAAGTTTCTAATAACATTCAAACACTTTCCAACTCCTCATGCATAATCGAATGTGATATAAACTGAAGCGTTTTCGTTCGCATTGCATGCAAACCAATTCTTGCATCTGCGACCATTAGTGATGAGAATTTTATAAAATCGATTGAAAAGAAAAATTCAACGCAGCATTATACTTGGTACTTTATTATTCTTCTTTTATACATTTGCGTGGACGGCGTACTCTCGGGGCGGCTCCGCCGTCTCTCATGTTGGGCGCTCGCACCACTCGGTGCGTAAAAGTTGTATTTAGTTGCATAAAATACTAATTCTAATTTTTAATAAAATTATCCTGTAGGGAAATAAGTTTGGGAACGAAGTTCATCCAAAAACGGGAGAACATTCGGTTCAAAAATAAAAATAGACTAATATGTTTCTATTAAAAATCTATAAAAGGTCTCCAAGAAATCCTTTCCTCTAATTGGTCTTGCATCATTTTGTCGTTAAAAACGTTGTTTTAATTGTTTGGAGCTAATCAGATTATTTTAGTAGTATTTATACCAAGTATTTATACCAAATTAATTGTACAAATAATTTGATTAGATAGATTAGATTTAAGTAATTAGTTTGACTTTGGAAGAAATTTACGGATGCAGGTACAAAAGATAAGATAATTGTTCTCTTAATTCATTACATTTATTAACATTTATTGGGTTCATTATATTTTTCAAGTATAATGCATTCTTCCTCTTTTAGGTGAGCTACGCTTCCAATTATTTTTCCGTGTACAATGGGACTTCTGCAAAAATGAAAACATGTTTACGTATATTGTGTATTTATATAAAATTTGTTCCGAAATAAATTCGACATTTTTATATTCTCTACATATGTATATTATTTATTTATATTTAATTATTATTGAAATTGTAATTGTAAATGTATGATGTTCAACAAGGGTATATGAAGTATACAACATGTGTTGCAAACAATAAAGAATATAACTTTTCACTGTATCGTAATTTTGAAAATCGTAATGTTTTATTTTCCAATGCAAATAATTAATATATTCGTTATATAATGGCATCATTTTGATTCCCAGGGTAAAATGTTTTCATATAAATGAAATTATTATTTTACACTAAATGAATCGTAGAAAGAGATTTGAAAAAATATGAGAAAAATAAGCAGCATGTTCTTTTAACATAATTATTTAATTATTTAATCTTACCCTAGTAGAAAATAAGACCAGTTTATGGCCTTTTTCTCTGGACTCCATTTCTTCTAACATAGGTACAACAAAAACTCAGCCGAAATTGGAGTCATTTTCTAATATGATATATAAATAAAAATCTTTTTAACATAAATATATCATTCTATATATCACATAGGTATACAATTATTTATTGTCTTCAATTACGATTTGAAACATCCAGTGTAATGAAAGAGAGAAAAAAAAGAAAGCATCCATCGGACGCAACCGCGATCAGCCCGTCTTTCGTCGAAAGTAAAGTATCTTCTTTATAAAGTTAATCTGCAATATACGTTTCCTCAATATGCGTGGGTGAATTGCCACATCAGAAATTTTTCCCAGATAGATGAAATCGCATGCATGTCCCGGTAAAAATGCTTAACAAATTCCACGAATTAATTTTATTCTTTTTAATTGTGAAAACTCGGCGAAATTTCACAATGGCTCCGGCTAGTAGGACAAAATAAGGTATGTATGGTCGAACATTGGATGTCCAAGATTTGTATTGAATACTCTACGCAGGTGCATTTTACTTACAAGTAATTGTATACTTTTTTTTTTATCCGTACATTTTCGCCGAAGTACATTATTCAAATTATTTTAATTTTTTCGTAATGTTTATCATTTTTTTTATGCACAGAAATAAATTTAAAAAAAAAAACCATCTCCCCGGGCGAGATTCGAACCCCAATTACTCACAGGACAAAATCCGTCCCGGGGTGTCCTGAGGAGCTCCCGAGAAGCTCCTCAGGTAAAAACAAAACGGATATTTGGACGTTCTCAGGAGCTCCTCAGGACATCACGGGACGGATTATGTTGTGTGGGAATACGCTCGCATCCTACCACGTAGTTTGTACTTCTGCACATGTACGTACATTGGACGTCCAGTTCCAATGTTCTCTCCATGCTTCTGTAGCAGCAATTTTTTTTGCTTCTTCCGTCCACTATCAATATCGCTACCTACTTAACACGACTGGAGCAAGAGGCGTCATTCTCAAGTTCTAATGAAACGTGAACATTTGATGAAAAAGTTGGGCTCATTTTTTATCTCAAAGTTATGACAATATTCCATATACTTTGTCTGATGATCTACGACGGTGCCGGTCGAAGTAATAAGATCAATTACGAATGTGCTCAAAATCAATCGAACAGTAACACTAAAAATGCATGAGATGGAATGTGAACAGGAACCTATTTTATCGAACACCAAATTTTTAACATTATTTCGGTTTAAATCTATTTCTTTTGAATAATCTCGTATTGTAGTATTAGGCGAATATGATCATTTGTAAATCTATCAAATTCAAAACCCATGTGCAACTATTGGCTAAACCGATTCTATCATCAGAGTAATAATTACTACAATATAACCGGATTTGTCACGGGAGAGATAGTTTTAATAGAACCGAGTGAAACTCGAATACACGACAGTTGTGTTTCCGCGTTCCAAATCGACGCATTTCGAAGGTAAGTAATAAAACAGAACACCGAGAAAAAATGAATATTCAAAAAACATCATCTTTACTTTGCAAGTCCGCGTTTTTTGTCATCGAAATTCATCGATGTATTGCGAAATTAATTTAAGGTTTTTAATTTCACAAAAGGATTGAATTGTTATGTATGAGAAGAAAAAATGTTTAAAAATTATTATAAGAACGCCATATTGAATCGCCTTATTGTTTCAAATTTTGGATTTCTGACTGCATGAAAATCAAGAATTTATAAATGAGAGAAACTCGGAATATTACAGAGTATTGTTTGAAGCGCTAACGGTAGCGCGATTCACTGAAAAGTATATCAAATCCCCTTTTGTTTCTGTGTCCTAGCCGGATGCGACTCGCAAGTAGTTATAAAGCGAATTTTCATTTTCGCGATACACTCCGAATAATGTTCCATTTTATGTGCACGCAAATACCTTGCATAATTCTATTCATTTCGCAAAATGACTTTATAACATTGTCATATTCTCTTTTAAATGGAGTAAACGCAATATCGCCGAGAGAGCATTTACTGATTAAACAGACTATGTGGAGTAAAGCCATTATATATATATTTACATCACACGTATATTAAAAGTGAAAACTACATACTTAATTTTTAAGTCTCTTAAAAAAAGCCTGTAAATCCTTTATTTTTTCACGCAGTTTGTCGTCATCGTTTCATGGTGATTTTAATGTGGTAAATCCAAATCTATACCAGTGGATATTGAATATCTCGACAATATTAAGAGAAAAATAGGGTAAATTTCATTTGTAGCTATTTTTGGGAATTCATGCCAGGAACGCTAAAAAACAGAAGATACCTATTTTTTCTAAATGAAACATTTAAGTAAAACATCATTTCGAGAGTAGAGAATTATATACGAAATATAACAATCGTTCATATTTTGTAGCTTCATTAAAAAGGAAAATTGTCGTTTTATAGGATTCTAAATTTTAACGTTTCTTTTGTCAAATTTGAAGATTGAATGATATGGTTATTCGTAAACGGACATAATTACTCGCAATTATGAATATGCCTATAATGAATAACACTATTAAGCAAAATAGGAAATACTTGGTTATATATATATGTCCATTCCGTACTTCATAGTATAATTAAAATATTTATGTAGTGCAGAATATTTCTAGATTACAACTGATTCGTCTTATCTTTATTCACGCGAATAACTCCATCTGCAATAATTACATCGTTTTCGCCTTAAATCTATAGGTAATTCAATTTTCTGTCGAGAGACCGTTCGAGATTTATTTAGTCGTAGCTTATATTTAATCTTTCGTGAAGGCGTATACTTCATTTAACGACGTAGATTCTTGATTATAAGCTCCAGACAAAGATTGAACATAAGTAATTGGTATGCTTTATTGCAAAAAATGATTTTTCTAACAATTGTTCACTTAAAAAAAAACAACAAGAAAATTATAATTTATATTTTTTATTAAAATGTTTTATATTTTTAAAAGATTACGATAATGAAAAATAAATATGAAAACTATAGAAAAATAATCGCATATTTCATGATGTTTAAAGACTTTAAAACGTCATGAGACATTGCAAAAGTTCCATGGCAATTAGTCAAACGAATTTTTTGTTTATTGAATAAGAAATGAGATTGACAAAATAATTAAAATTATACTGGAAATAACACAGACAAATACGTACTAACCGCAGTGATTCATTCCGGTCATCGGTGCAACGGACTATACATTCGATAAAACAGGATGAGGAAACTTATGCGTGAGTAGTCTGTAAAATTTGATAAGGATTAGAATACTATTTTGCCACGTAATCGTTGACTGTTTTTCTCGGCGAGGCCATACGCCGAAACGCAAGTAGTGGAAATTTGTGGCACTATGTTTATTTGATGCAAATTTTATCTTCGAAACCGCAGAAATCCGGAATGCGATATATAAATTTAGAACACAAACGCAGCGAGCCGTCACTCGTCGCCCTTTGCTCCATACGGGACGCATGCAAATATTTGAACGATATTTCAATTTCCTCGCAGAGTCCTTTGAATTAATTTGTAAATCAAATTTTGCAATTTCGAGAGAAACGCAATTGTCAAGATGGCTACGCCTACTAGTACACCTGGACGAGATATTTTGTATCTGTTTGATAGACCGGCGGAACCCATTTACGTTCCGAAGGGTGAAGACAGAGTGAACTTCAATGTTCCGAGTAATTATTTGGTAAGTATATACCTTCATTATTACTGATTATAATGGTGTTAGGTCTGTGTTTGTAGCCATTCCATAACTTGTCCTTTATGATATACATATGTACGCAGAAAAAATATTGTTAGTATAAATATTTATATTTTTATTAGTATAAATATGAATATTTCTTGGTCCTGCAAAAAAGAGGTTTGCAAAAAATAAATCCATCCATTGTAATAATGATTAAAAGTTTCACAGATTTTGTACAAATATTTTAGAAAAATGACAGAATATAAGTAAAAAAATGAATCCTGTAAAGTTAATGTAATATTAATTTGAATATTTTCATCAGACATTAGATATTTAAGGATTTCCTAAGGATCCCTAAAATTGAGGTGTGGATATGAACTAATTGATTTTGAATTAAAATTATATTATTTTAAATACTAGAATATACTAGAAATTCCACTTAATAAAGCACAAAGAAAAGCCATAAATTATCTTGATTCATTTTGTTCTACCTTATTTCTTCTGAATATCTTTTAATGTTTTTAAGACCGCACAAACATTCTATTACAAAACGAATTGAAATCCAAATTATCATTAAATAATTTACTTTTTCTAAATAAGTATATATTTTCATTGATAATTCTGAAATTATTAATGAAAACTCTATTTGAAAAACATAGAATGGAAAAACTGACCTGTTTTAGTAAATAAAAGTGAGAAAATGTTTGAATTTGAATTTTCAAAAACTTCTCTCGTGCGCGGAAAAACGTATTAATGCATATTCTCTTTTTAATATCTATTTTAAGTTAATTAAGAACTGTAGACTTTTTTAAATGTTATGACTTTAATAAAAGTTATAAAAAAAAAGTTATATTAAATACATTAAACGTTGCAAAATATTTGGAAGGTCAAATGGAAATTAAGAAGCGATAAATATGTATTATAAAATGACTAACACAACCTAATAGTATGAGATTTAATGATACTGGAGCCTTAGTATTAAAAATGATCATTTTTCTCAAAAATGCACGGTACGCAACATTATTAATCAATTGTTCACGCGTTATCGATTCTTTTTAATTTTAGGATGTGTCTTAATCAAAGAGAAATACTAATTAATTTGTTATAACTGGAAATGAAATTTATATAAGCAGTAATGCAATGCATAAATTAATATTGTTTTTATCAATTATTGTTTTTATCATAAAATGTTTGCAATATAGATATCACGCAATGAATCATCAGCATCCGTGATTATTACAAAATTAAGAAAAATAAGATATCAAAGTATAGGTCGTACTATATGAAAATAATAACACGATTATGTTTCCTAAAGAATAGTGCCATCTATAATAATAATATGATTGTAATATTTAATTAACATGAATATCATTTTTAATTCTTTCCCCAAAGAATGATAATACTTTCAATAAGTAATCGAAATTGTATTTGCGTATTATTATGCGTTTTAACGAACCTTTATATTAGTAAATATTCCTTATTATTTTAATTTTAGAAATATTTGAAAAATATATTTCCCTATATTATATGTATTTCATCAGTATTTTTTTCTTTTATTTATTATTTCTTATGAATTTATTTTCTAAAATTTTTTGCATAAATATGGTCTAAAATTTCAAATATAGATTCATTGTGTTTTTTTTATGTGTTTAACATAGTTCACCTGGTTTATTTAATTTTTCAATATAATTTTTAATTTCGATATCAATAAATAGTATTAAAAAAGATTTTAACATTTTGGCAATTTTCCCCAAGCAGTACAGAACCTGAAGTAAGGTTGAAATAAGACTGGTTATTTTAACTTTGTCATAAGGTCCGGTGATATTGGGGCCATAACTTTTGTCTTGTTTTCCTTAAATATGTTTATGTGGTCGTTTTTTTAAAATAAGTTACTTACTGCCTTTGACAATACTTACTCTTAGAATAATTATCATAAACTAAAGACTGCTTATATAGAATAGTCAAACAATACTACCTTAATACTGAATAAAATATAATTGACGTTAAAAAAAGATATTTATATTTTCTTCATTTATTAATCGAACAAACCATTTGCAATTTTTACAATTTAATTTCTGTTTACTCCGAATAAAGGAAGTATTCTACATTTTTATATTAACAGAAACTGGGTACAATTAGAATCTTTTATTTTCAGCCTGATGAATACCAGAATTCAGCCCAATCAATTTTGACCCGTTTCAAGGGAGAGGCGGCTCGGTCGGTACCTGTTAGGCAGATTGCTATTCCTGATTTGTCGCAACCTCTGCAACTCGGTCGCAGGGACCCTTTTTCTCTTTTCGTCCCTAGCCACAGAAAAATGGCTGGAAAATTGATCGACATCTTCATGGGTAAATTATTAATTCTTTTTACAATATTTATATTGTATATTATATAACCCTTCTTTGTAAGGTTCATTTCATACGTTCTACATGGAGAATAATCTTCTTATAGAAATGTTACCTCACTAAATGGCATTTTGAGGACAAACTTCCATTATAGGGGAAATTTCTACTTTTTATAATAGAACTTGTATAAGGAATAGTTATTTTTACTATATACCGATAATAGTAAATATTCTAAAAAGTTTATTATTTTTTTCCATAAATAATGGTAATTTTTATCATTATGAATATCTGTCTTTTAAGTCTACCCATATAGTATCCTAGCAGAAATTAATCGTGGCACTGTATCGGGTCTGTCTAGATTACCAAAAATAATTACTGATTCTAGACTGGAAAACTATGTAGAACTATGTAGCCCCAATATCCGCAGGTAGACGCTTAATGTATACGGGGCCATGATAACAATCTATGTCCATGATCTAAACAGAATCTGTCTAGTTTTCACCTAGGAAAAGCTATTATATTCTAACCTAAAAAAAATTTGCTACAAAAATAATCATATCTAGTATTTTCTAGACAAAACCGATATAGAAACGAAACAGAATTCATATTTTATCTAACCTAGAATTTATAGTAATTTTCACGATCAAATTTCTAGATTTTCTACATAAAATCTGGACAGAATAGAGAGATTTTCTCGTACAAATTTTATAACGGTTTTCCGATATAGGACCTTCATAATAAAACGGAAAGCCACGATTAATTTCTACCTGGATAATAAAATTATTGAGAAAATATTTAACCGTTTGCAGTGATGGTAACTGCTATAAACGATTATTCGCAACTCTAAAGAGTCTGTTTCAACATTCTACATGAATTACTATATTTCGAATGAACACAGTACTATACCTGACAAGAGAACGTAGGTTTTGTACCTCATGTTAAGAAAAATCTTATAGTTAATAAATCAGAATAATTTATTATTTAAAAATATTCATTTACTAATGAACTATATACATCCGTAGGAAATAAAATTACATTATTTTGAAATCGTATCTGGTGTAAATCCACAATATTTCAGATGCAAATTATGATAGGTTAAACCCATTTTCTGGTTCGACATTTGTATTACCTTTCGATTGCTCATCGCATCGATTGAAATACGATAATCCCACATCTGACATATACTAAAGCAGTCACAGGATTGCTAACTTTGATGTGGTTTGACCTCTTCTTCTTTTCTACTGTTTTTAATTTAAAAAAAAAGGTATGAGGACATACGACGATTTGCTTTCTCTCGCCGTGTACTGTCGTGATCGAATCAATACGCAAATGTTCATCTATGCACTGTCGGTCGCCCTTATTCATCGGCCTGATACCAGAAACCTGCCGATTCCACAACTAGCGGAAATTTTTCCTGACAAGTATATCGACAGCAAAGTATTTGCTAGAGCGAGGGAAGAAGTGCACATCGTTCCTACTGACTCCAGAGTACGTATATCGTCATTTTTTAATCTATTTTATATGGAAAAATAAAAGAATAATTTTGATATATTGCTATAAATTTTAAAAAATGTTATCGACTCCATCGACGTTTTAGAAAACCGTGAGTGTCTGTGACGTTAGCAATCCTGGTTTTAAAATCCAGTTTTAAAATATTCCGTTACATTTGTCACCTAATCCGGTACTCCTTTAATTCGTATTTGCATATTATGAAAGAAATGAGCAGCGACTGTATTTCTTGAGCGATCAATTTTATAGTGAGTTGTCAATTTTACTGTCATCAATCACGATTTGTATTTCATAATGAAAGCGAGAAACGAGTAAAGTTTGCATTTATACGGGAATAAAGTAAAGTTGACAACTCACTATTTAAATTTCTTAAAATTTCTCACCCAGCTGAAATTATTAAAAGGTTTAACTTGCTATTATATTACATATTTAATTTAATTAATCAAAATAATAATTAGTTATTACCAAAGCATGTAGATTGTAGATGAATATTTCTTAATATTCGTACCATTAAAACAATTTTTATTGACTCAGTTTTGAAGAAAAGATCTTCGTCATATCGCGTAAACACGATAATACCACGAAACAGGATATTTTGAAAATAATAAAATTATAAGCGTTTCCTTTATTCTGGTGTTTTTTATTTGTGTAGATATGATTAGATGCATTATACTAATTATGAAATTTATTGCCGGACAATAGAATTGAATTGAGTTTTAATGTGATAGATAAAATAAAAAAAAAAAATAAAATAAAAAAAAAATAAATAAAATTATCATATAAACGAAATATAAAGTTACGAGAATTTTAAAAAGTTTTTATAATAGATATAATCTGTTCATAAATGTTTATCTTTTTTTTTTATGTTTTGAGTAATATTCCAGTTTTTTAGTTTTTAACAACTGTTTATTATTCTCAATATTCGATGTTGTATTTTTCTCCTTCAATTTTATATCTGTATTCGGTGTATCAAAAAACAGAAAACTCAAATATCAAATAAGCCATTACAAAGTAATCAAAGAATAACTTAAATTGACGGATTCAAGAATACTGACTTTACTGAAAAAGGACAATATATGTTTAATATTTAATGCAAATCAGAATGCTTTGCATATTATCACGAAACGTGTTTGTCACGAATTACTATAATTTTTTTTATCCGATATTAATTAATATCGTTTATTTACGAATTTTATTGCATATTTAGAAGTTTTCGTTAAAAATGAGAGAACAAATTAATTATCATTGTCATTATTATGTGTACGTTGTACAAATTCCTTTCTTTGTTTTGAGAATATTTACTCGATTATGTTCATTAATCAAATAGACTCCTATTGAGATCCCCCTGAACTATACGGGAACGGATGTCGATCTTGAACATCGCGTAGCATATTGGCGTGAGGACATCGGCATCAATCTACATCACTGGCACTGGCACCTTGTCTATCCTTATGAAGGGAACGAAGCGATCGTTAGGAAGGACAGACGTGGAGAACTCTTCTATTACATGCACCATCAAATTATGGCCAGGTTTTTGAATTTAATATTATTGATCGTAGATAAGATTATTTTACATATTATTTTGATAAAATCTCTATAGAAAGTAAAAATTTCCGTATTATTTGTATATATAGTTTAGGTTCAAATCATATACAGTACGATAGCAAACGTCTGCTTTATAAGATTACACACATTTTTTTCAGTTAGCTCAACTATGGTTCTAAGTTTGTATATATAAATTTTAGAACCAACATGGGGCTCCAATGCTAAATAAAACAATCGTTGAAAGTGAGATAATTCTAATTAATGACAAGTTTACTTATATACAGGATGTCCTAAAGCTTTCATATAATATATTTCATACTCTATCGTAGTTTATTGGTACAATATTTCTTTCAGTGTTTAAGCAGAATTAGAGAATATTAATCGCATGCATTTAAAGTTGGATAAATCCGTAAAAATAAAAATTCATTTTATACACTCGTTCGAGAACATCTTAAAAATTTGTTCCTTTATTAATTTGAAGAATTTTTTTCCGCAATACGAAATATTAACTTTTAGCCTTCATGAGGCAGTTTAATTTTGTTTCTTTTAACTCATTTCGCCAAATTTCAATATTTCCCTGCATCTCTTTGTACAAAACATTGTAAGATTTTTACATCATAAACAAAGTGATTATTAAATCGCCATGGTATCATTTCTATCTCTGCGTTATAAAGTGAAATCGTAGTAGCCGTAAATTCTTATTATGGATAATTAAACATAACGTGCATAATTCAGGTGCTCCTGGTATATAAGCCCGATGTGTCCTTCATCACTGGTAATTTACGTTATTAAGCATGACCGCATTGGTTGCTGCTCCAGAACTGCGACCAAGTGCAAAATTGGAATCCGTTAGCAAAACAAAACGTTCGCAGAACATCCGTATTGAATCATGATTATATTTATTGTTCTTTGAAGAAAAAGAAATAATTGTTATTAAAAATATATAAGGTAAAAGAAACAAGTCATTTAAAAAAAAAAATTAATAAACTTAACAGTTTTAAATTATATCAAGGACATCGCGGTCAATACTCAATTAACTGTCCGTTAAAATAGTCTTTATAACCTTAGCAGGTACTTATCTTTTTTCTTCAATTTACTCAATATTGTTCGATGAGCGAGAAAACGTATTATTGGAAGTTTGCATAATCAATTCCTCGGATCTAATAATAAAATGCATGCCATCGGTTCATAATATTGTTGAGGCAATATTATATTTAGTAATCAATAAGTAAATTTGGTTTCCTCGACATAAACAACGGAGATATTATTTTTTGCATCTTCTTAAAAGGAGGTATTATGATTTATAACGTATTATTACATGCCAAAAAATCAAATATGTCATTTACTATATACGCAATGTCATTACAATAGACTGTATATACATGAATTGCCTATCCTAGCAGCAATAAACTACAGGAAGGTTTTTTTTTTTTGTATTACGGCCCTTTCTGCCCTTCTATACATATGGCTAATTTTGTTTTGGAAGGGTTACAGATTAAATTTAGCCGATGTACTTCAGTCATTCATATTCATATTTTGTTCACCTAAAATGTAATCGCTTATCCACGGTTATACTTGTTCGGTTTTAAAATAATATCTCCCTCCTACTTATATTTTTTAATGTAACATTGTTCATAAAATTATATGTAACAAAATTGTTGTTCATAAATATTAACAATTTATTTAAATAATTTATTTTTCATTTTATTTGAATATTCATTTATTTTTTCTAACTATATGGATATTTTTTCAATCGTATAAATAAAAATATTGATTGTATTCTAGAAATTTCATATCACCATGAACAAAAGAGACGTGACATACACACATGTTTGGATAAATGCTTTCAAGTATATGTGATAACGTTTCTAGTAATAATAGCTAGGAGCTTTGACATTCAAACTACCGTGTCATTACTTTAGTCCGGATAACAAACGATGTCGGAACATTTTGCCTCTTTGTCACGTAAAATATAATGTTATAACTTGGTTAAGGCATTGTCTGTGAACCTGGTAATTAGAATTCGAGATTCTCTCTTAAGTACCTTGATAAAAATAGTATTATTTATTTATATTTATGTTTTCATAAAATTACTATCCTCATATGTATGTTGGTTCACATTACACGGATATCATAATTTCCACACTTGTTATATATGTGTCAAGATCGATTTTTATTTCATTTGTTACAACTCCATATTTTGTACATATACTTTCTCGTATCACGTATCATATCATGACTTCAAATGTCAACTATTCATTAATGAATTAAGTTTCGACTAGGTACAACTGCGAACGCTTTTGTAACAACTTGCCACGTGTAAAACGCTTGACGAACTTGCGGGGTCCGATCGAAGAAGCTTACTTCCCAAAAATGGATTCGATGGTTGCGGGCAGATCGTGGCCATCTCGACCATCCGGCGCGATACTACAGGACGTTGATAGGAAGGCAGATAATTTGAAAGTTGATATCCAAAATTTGGAGAGATTCCGAGATCGCATATTTGAGGCTATCCACACGAAATCTGCTAGAAGTGCTAAGGCTGGAACGGTTCCATTCACAGAAATGGAAGGTATCGACGTTCTTGGAAACATGGTGGAAGCCAGTCCAGTTCTTTCTCCGGATTTCAATTATTACGGCGATTTGCACAATGATGGACATAATATCATTGCATACTGCCATGACCCAGACCACCGTTATCTAGTAAGAAAACTTTCATTTTGCATTTATACGTAATTTTTTATTAAGTATGTAATCAGATATGATCCTAAGATATAAAAGGAAGGTCGACCGTCCGTCATATATTATTGAATCACCGTTGTCTACTTGCATATAAGAATGGGCGTCCTATGTCACAATTCATATACGGGCCATCTGCTATATTCAAGTAGTATACATGCAGTTTTATTCATGATAAAGATGCATGCTTTATTAGCAAATAATTTGGAAGTAACAGGGTCTGGATGACTTCGGCAATGGCATGCGGATTGCCAAAATCGCAAAAACTCTAGACCGGTCTTACTTACTCTAACCATTTATTACATATTGATAGAGAAAGTCGAGAAAGTCGACAAAAACAAGACGTCATTCGAAAATATTCCGGAACCCATTCTAGATCTAAGGGGAATTCCATCTGAATAATGGTAATATTACGTATCAATGGATCAATCTTGAACTGGATAGAATTAACATATTTTTATTACGTTCAATGATTAATATTCATCAACATTATTTAGCATTTCATCGTCGATAAAATAACGAATTAAACGATTACATTATTCACGTTATCAAATTTTTAACTCTGATCAAATTAATAAAAAAAAAAATGTCAGTGGTCATATTTGTTGACAAAGCTTTTATGAAACAAATAGTTCACTGAGAATTGCAACTCACCTTTTATGACGCGTATATCTCATAGGCGTTTATTTGCTATCTAAAGATTATTTTGACAGGTGCCATCAAACGAATCGGTAGTTTCTCTTTTTACTTGAACACAACAAATGCGCGTTTGCTTCGTAGCATGTTTTTTCGATTTACGCCATTCTGCATCTTTACGCTTCATATCATTCCATTTGGGTTCATTCCATCTCGATACATCACAATTCACGCGAGAATGTGAAAAACTCAAACATTAAAAGGAAATGTCTGTCTAGTCATTTCGTCAAAATGTTTACTTGAGAATAATGTTAGTGGGTCTATCTATTTTCATGAATATTGGTATTTGCGAGTAACTTCTAAAACTTATTAATACTTATAATTGAATAAAAAAAAAATGAATATAATTTATTCTTTATATTCATACATTTTATTGTATCTTCTTTTGCAGGAAACATTTGGTATAATGGGAGACCCAACTACGGCCATGAGAGATCCAGTTTTCTACAGATGGCATTCCTTCATTGATGAATTGTTCACTACTTACAAGGACTCATTACCAGCATACACAATGCAACAAGTAATCTTTGTTTATTCGAAATATGATTCTCATTTTCATTTTTACAGAATTTTATTTAAAAGATAACTTTCATAAATATACCCAAGTTAAGAAACCGTTTATTAATTGGAGAAGTATTATAAGAAATATAGAAAATTTATTATTTTGATTATTATTTTTTAATATTATAATTAATTTATTAAGAAAACTACAAAAAAAAGAAATAAAACATTTTTAAATGTTTAATTGAAAATTCACATTGTCGGTGTAGTTGGAATATAAAGGCATCACGGTAACGGAAGCTAACGTGAATACATCAGGTTTAAGTCCGAACGTCCTGCAAACATTCTGGAGTAAGAGCGATGTAGATCTTTCTCGTGGATTGGATTTCACGCCTCGTGGTCCGATTTTTGCAAGGTTTACTCATCTTAATCACAGCCCATTTACGTATAACATTAAAGCTTCCAATTCAAGCAATCAGCAAAAATTAGGAACAGTTCGCATTTTCATCGGCCCAAAGTTTGACGAAACAGGAAGCCCCGTCTTATTCGCGGAGCAAAAGAATTGGATGATTGAACTGGATAAATTTACCGTTTCCTGTAAGTATAAACCACCCTTAATACAACGAATTTTAACACTTCAATTCAATTTCTGATGCACTAATTGTACATGTTAACGTAAATGCATAATAACAAAATACATCATAATTTATATTACACCCCTAATGGAAAACTGGTTTCTGGCCAGTTTTTCCTGTCACGTATAATGCAGCATTAGGACCAGAAACAAAATGGCCACAAACTGGTTGAATATTCTACTATAGGGATTTATAGTCATTTTAAAAGTTTCTATAGTTTTCCCAGCAATCACAGATTTTTATGTTTATTTTGTAAACATGGCAGTGATTTTAATTTCATATCATTGGCATATTACATATCTGGAATTGATTCGAAAGCAGATTAAATTCATTCTTCTGTCCTTGATTTGACAAGCTTCCATTGTCATAGATGAAACAATACGCAATTTTTGCGAAATGACAAGCAGCAGATTAATCGTTTTTTTTTTAACCGAAACATTTAGAAGGATTTAGATAGACTATATATTAAGATCACATAAGCACCTGACTCCAATTTAACGCTGAAAATGCTCATTCTAACTGTTAATAATTATGTTCAGCATAAAGCTAATACTGACGAAATTTATTTTAACATTATATTTATACTCTTTACAGTAAAACCAGGAGTAAACACGATAACAAGATCTTCGACTGATTCAGCGATAACTATTCCATTCGAAGCGACATTCCGAAATTTAGACGCAAACAGACCTCCACAATCAGATTTACAGGCTTCCGAAATATTTAATTTTTGCGGATGTGGCTGGCCTCAACATATGCTTCTTCCTAAAGGAACCAAATCCGGATATGCGATGGAGTTGTTTGTGATGATTTCTAATTACGATGACGATAAAGTAAGTTAAATACATTTCGTTTATTGTACTTAAATATATACGTGGGATCAAAACTTAATTTTAACCAATATTTTTTGTATGAGTTATTGTTCAAATAATTTAATCTGGAATCAAAATCTCAAATAAAACTTCGAATAATATCGAGAGATTTGAATTAGAATTCAATGAAATCGGAACTAATGATACTATCATATAAGTGTTATAAATGATATTCAATAATAACATTGCCATGTTTACAGATTGATCAGCCAGAACCAGTCGGATGTCGCACTGGTGTCAGTTTTTGTGGCTTAAGGGACCGCAAGTATCCAGACAAGCGTTCAATGGGATATCCATTCGATCGCGTTGCACGGAGAAATGTGACAACGTTGCTCAATTTCCTCACTCCCAACATGAAAGTAACGGGAATAACAATCAATTTCACTGATTCAGTAAGGCAAGTCCGACATTCAAGACCAACACGACTTCAGTAACAAGATATACAGATACAAGCAACAAGATATACGGTGCAATTCGAGAAGTTGCAGACTCGAAGATAGCAATGATTTAGTGGCCTTTCATAAACACGACGATTTTAATAAATAAATATGATGCCAATTTGTCAACCTAAGGTTTTTCCTCATCCTGCCCAACATGAGTTTTCAATGTCGAATACTGCTCGACGAACTTTATTGCATAAAACACTTAAACCTTATATTGAAAAATGCAAAATACATTATTGGTAATTAATTATTGTTATTAGAAATATTCAATTATAACGTAAATCTTTAGTTTGCACTTTAAATTTGTATTGATGTAATACTCTGTAAAAAATCGTAAATTACTAATAAAAAATGTTCTTCGGAAATAAATTAATTTTGCCTTTTTTCCTTACCATTTGACAACCTGCGTTACTTTCATGCTTTGGAAGGTATCACATCACTATAATCATGTTTGTTCAACACACTAATTCTCTCATCTACACACTGCAATTTATAGAATTACATGCAATTAATGTGATGCATATATGCAGTAATAAACAAAATGTAATAAAGACGTTCATTAAAAATAATGTATAGCTTTCATCTAACTTTTATTCTTATCCAGACCCAATATGTTCTAGCGTCTAAATTTGATTGTTTTGATTATCTATACCTTACTAGATATTTTCAAAGTATTTTATTCTAGTTACATTTAGCACAAAATTAGTAGCGTTACATTATAATCCTTCTGCGCAGTAGACTAAGCACCCTTGCTTATATTTAGACGTTATCATTTGTAAAGGGAGACGGGCATTCATTTAAGTTTCCGCCTGCATAGTTTTGGATTTGTAAAACTTAATTATACTTAAGATTACTTAAATATATGTAAATAGTTTATTTCTTCAAAATTTAGATACGTTCATTTATAATTAATAGTTCTCAATTGAATTGTTTCTTTCCGCAAGGTAAAAAAAATGAAATAAATTCTTTCTCTGTTGAGAATTGTAACGCGACTACAAGAAGCTTCAAATAACCTCAACTTTTCTCGATTGGACTCATGAACAGCTCTACAATGTTGATTACAGGGAAAAAAGTAGTCTGCCGTGGTGAATCCTGTCAAGTCTTTATTAAAAAAAAGGACTAGATTTTATAAGTAATTATTGTCCTTATTTTAACATATATTAAGATATATATTTGTATTCTTTCAATTCACGAGTTTCTGTTTAACATGAGCAACAACAATCTCGATGAAGTTCTTACTCTGCATTACTCAGTCTTTCAAAGGTTTCCAGTTTACGTTTAAAGTCAATGCCAAGCGTCCTATAATCAGCTTTGTGGTTCCTTGTCAGCGAATTCAGGCACTAAAGGTTCTTTGCTTTGAACTTTGGGTTGAAGTGAAACAGATCAACACTGAATTTTAAGCGGTCATTTTTAATGAATGATTTTCGAATCAAAGGTCTCCTTACATTAATCAGGGTAAATGCGAATCGAGCAATTTTAATAAAAAATAGAAAATAGAAAATAAATATCGAGATTATTTTCCTCCTACTATGGGACAAGAGGTTTCAACAAATTTGTTATATCTAATTAATATAAGTTCATATATTCTTATTAATATATTAAAAATGATGCCACTTGAGAGAAAGCATTGCTTTTTGAGATGCGATGGCTCGAAATCCACCATTTTTATAATGCAAATTGGACGCCTAATTTAAGATATGTTTAAGACGTTATCGTAGACGTCATACAGGACGTTTGAATTTAGTGAGTAAAATGGTGTCATAAATTTGTCATGTAAAATAAATCTCATGTACGAACAACATAATGTATAAATATAACGTATTTATATATCTCTACGCCGTTTTAAAGATTATGCTTTTAAAGTATTATCACTACGTCTTTATGGGAAGTCCTATACGAAGACATCATTTTGTCGTAATAATGCGTGTTAAAGCTGTCTCTGAAATTACCTCATTTTCAATGTGTTCTCTCGTTTTGTGTTAACTGAGTAAATACTGGAATCAATAAGATTCAACAATATGATAAAAGCTGAATTCACGTTCTACATTTTTTTCTATTATGATGTATCGAATGCTTAGAATAAAATTTTATAAATCTTAGAAAATAAAAGATTTAAGTCAACAAATGGCACATACATTATATTCAAATTCTTAAGTGTTACAGTTAAATAATATATAATTAAAATAAAATATAAGCATGAATTAAAATCTTTAATCACTCGAATTCTATATCAATGTTCCTTTTTATATAAATATAACTTCTAGACATAGAAGCTAATTACGAGGAATATACGTAATATTATGCAGAATTATATATTTTCTTTTTCATGTTATTTCATAAAACCTATGTGTATATTTCATGCACTTTAATAATTTTAATGTGGTAATATAATAAGTAATTTTAATGAAAATAAAAACATGTCTTACATTGGAATTACGATAGGTTTCTTACAAAAAAAGTTGAATATATTTAAATTAAAGAAATGAATATAAAAAAAAAAAAACACACATTAAATTACAAAGTACACTTACATTGCAATAAACAGTTGTAATTGAAAAAAATTAATTCAGAGTTAAAATTTATCAAGTAGAATTATTCTGAAACTTTAACCTTAACTTTAACATTCCTAGATATGCTTAAAATACGAATAAACATTTAACTTTAAAATTTTTCCTATATATATATGTTTATCAATACACTTCCTAGTAAAGAAATGGGTATGATAACTTCGATCACGCGTTGTGCGCTGAAAGGGAAAATTCGGTATCTCAGGAAAAATGTGATAATAAAAAAAAAGTTAATAAATGAAATAAAAAAATCAATATAAAAATGAATGAAGAAAGAAAAAGTTGAAGCTTAGTCTATCATTAAAAAATATAAATATTAAAGATCAATTCCAATGAAGATAATTCATTACCCTGGTAGAAATTGCAGCCATTTATTGGACATTTATTGTCCAATATTTTTGTAAGATGCCTAAGAAATAGATAATGAAATTGGACAATTTATGG